>JADDOH010007688.1:0-12031 GCA_016648135.1 Agrypnia vestita
ATCCCCTGGACCGAGAACCCGCACCCCGTCATTTGATCCCAGTTACATACAACTACCTGTATCGCGAGTGTATCTCATTCTTCAATCCCCTTCGCTATTCCATTTATACAACAATCACGTGACAAACCTCGAGAGTCTAGCACCGGTAATAAGATCTCATTATGCTACGTTGGAAGTTAACATTGCATAACCGGACGGAATGCCTATTTCCCGCGATCATATTCAATTTGTAAAACGCAATAATATGTATTTATATATGTTAGTAATACGTTTGAAATGCAGAATGCACGTATGATGACCTCGCTTCTATCCTAAAGATAATTAAGATATAATCCCGACGTTACGTCCCAACATCAGTACTAATTTGTTTCCGCGTCCGTTACCGTCGAACTCTGAACCCACGTAATGAAATGAATAGTGACCATGAGACAATGACAAATTATATAGCACGAACATTCCATTTGTTACACATAAGAAAACATCAGGAATAAATAATATTAAAGGTTCTTATCTTAGTTCTGTAGTTGGTCTGCTTCTGAGATGGCATCCTGATCCGAAGTAATATAACTCTCCACAATTGAGCAATTACCAGCGCCTGTGTAGCCCTTCATTTCCCTTGTGTATATACATTTCAATATCAGCGCCTGTAAAACTGTATTAGATCCTGGAAACAAGAAAACTATTCCCTCTACGCCGAGCACATACAGGACATAAACCCCTTCAATCTAGTTCATCCACGGTTATGCAAAAAGGCGAAAGAATAGTAATAGTAAAAGGTCCTTAACTGACAGAAGTTGAAGTTCTCTGCAAACTGCCCATATCTTCTAGTGGCGCCTGTGTATTCCAATAACAACTTTCCAGTCATGTATTTAACATAACGTCCTCCTTGTGTGTATGTGTGCTGCAGTATCTGTCATCCAGTTAGTGATTCCCAAAATAGTGTTTTCCTTGTATATATATATATATTTCAATATCAGCACCTTTAAAACTGTATTAGATCCTAGAAACAAGAAAACTAATCCCTCTACGCCAAGCACATACAGGACATAAACCCCTTAAAACTAGTTCATCTACGCCGTACAATGATATCACATGCAGACATGACCAATATAATTACAAATATGCTTGCGTCCCGCCGACTGGACGCCTGTGTTTTCCAATAACAACTTTCCAGTCATGTATTTAACATAACGTCCTCCTTGTGTGTATGTGTGCTTCAATATCTTCCATCCAATTAATGGTTCCCAAAATAGTGTTTTCCTTGTATATATATTTCAATATCAGCACCTGTAAACCTGTATAGAATCCTAGAAACGAGAAGACTATTCCCCCTACGCCAAGCACATACAGAACATAAGCCCTTTCAAACTAGTTCATCTACGCCGTATAGTGATATCACAAGCAGACATAAACAATACAATTACAAGTATGCTTGCGTTCTCCCCCACATTGGTGGAAATATTCGTATTCGTATTCACCGAATAGTAGGCCTGATATTCGTATTCATGAAGGTAGTATTCGTTGCATCAAGGTTATTATATTTACAAGTATGTTCAAGTTCCCCCACCTTGGTGGAAATATTCGCATTCGTATTCACCGAATAGTAGGCCTGATATTCGTATTCGTGAAGGTAGTATTCGTTGCATCACTCTCAATAATAAAATCATATAGATAAATAATTACGGTAACTCATAAAAATATGATATTACTTATATTAAACGAACAAAGCAAAACAATCTGTCATATAAGTAAATAACGTGATCACGGAAGACCGAAGGTTAACTACCCCTGAACACACCGCGAACTGCCCACAATAGTGAATAATGTTCTAGAAAACATTTCAAATATCTAATATTGAATGAATAAAACAATGTCATATGAAAACTATCACGGTTACGGAAGACCGAAGGTTAACTACCCCTGATCAAACCGCGAACTGCCCACAATAATGGAAAATGTTGTAAAAACATTTCAAATATCTAATATTGAATGAATAAAACAATGTGACTATTCCCTCCACGCCGAGCACATGCAGGCGTAAACATTTCACATGTACTATCCATTAACCGATTAAAAGGCGTAGCAATATATCAAAATGTAATTATAATTACAAGTATGTTTGAGTTCCGCCACCTAGGAAATACGTAGATTTTTGATTTCAATATATTGTGCAATATACACTATGTTTACAAGATCGTCCGTTGACAAGTAGTTATGAACTTCTTATAAAATATTATTCCGCAGCAAATATTCAAAGAAATTATATTAACTAAAATATTTCTAACATCTTGGGATCGCATACGAAATTGATAATATCTAGTGCCCTTTGTGAACAAACTCTTCCTCTCTGTAGTCAAATAAGCTGATGTTTATGTTTTAATAAAATAAATAAAAAAATCCAGATGCATTTTTAAAATATATTATTAGTAAGAAACTCCTCGCACGATTTGACTTTATATCACGCTTACAATCGCGATATCAAAACACACAATTAAATTCTCGTACTAGTTGAAACAAGTTCAGACAGCATCCGCGACACCGTCCACGCACAGCTCCCTCGCATACAGGCCGACAGTAAAATAACCAACCGCAATAGAAAACACAAATGTGTTCCCCAGCCGAAGACCGGCCGTATCCAAATTAACCATCCCTATACAACATGTACAATTCGAAATACGTTTCATAAGAATTTGTTAGGAACAAATTGTGTTTAGAACGGCTGCCCAATGACGCAATAAAAACACGTAACGAGTTCAGATAAACCACACAATCATGTTTTAATAAAACAAATATAAAATCCAGATGCATTCTTAAAATATATTACTTGTGGGGAATTCCTCGTACGATTTGAATTTATATCACACTGACAATCGTGATATCAAAACCCCATAAATACTCCGATCCCAATTATTTCCAAACAATACAAATCATATAGAAATCCGTGTATTCAATCGCCAGTATAGATAACAAGCATTCTTTAGCATAAGAATACATCCGCCCTGAAGAACCTCTCGCACATTCCGAACCTCGCGACATTGAATATACATAATTATACTGAATTTTAAAACCCACGAACAAACACGAAACACCCTTCGTCAGTAAAGTATTCCATTTTAAAGCCTTTATATCTTTGGTAATATATGAATATCGAATTTAAATGATTTTTCATATGAACAGCGACAGAATTATATATTTCATAAGCGTTATGCAATAATTCACAGTCGCCACATTACGATTTCTAGTACATTAAATCCGAAGCGCGTATAGTAATAATTATCACTAGGCCCAAAATACGTAACAAAACAACCCACAACATGTTTTAATAATTGTTACGATCCAGAAAGTTCTAAATTGAATACACGAAAAAGGCAATAGAAATAAATAATATTGAAAATGCTTAGCTGTTCACTGTTCCAATTCTCTTTGAATTATTATCAACCTCTGGCTTTTTCCTCGATCCAGCCAAATTATCTTCCTTCCTGACTCTCCTCGACAAAGCCTCCGCCGACCTTCAAGCTGAAAACTCAAGTGCCGCTTTCTAATTTGTAACGCCTAACAATCGTCCCTCTCGCGCCATCTTTGATTCCAACTCGCGTGTAAAAGTCAAAGTCTAACTCTAAAGACGCGTTTCATTGGTCAGATTCGGTGCTAACGCCCGCGTCTGTGATTGGACATCTCGTTAAACAAAATAACATAAAGCCTGCTTTACACGCCCGCGTGCAGAGATAATAAAGCTCGTCCGCATCTACCTATCCGGCAAATATTTAATTATAGAGTATTTAACGGTTTGTGAAGCTTCTCTTTATTATAAACTTTAGCAGATAGATATTTTCGTATAATTTTTCAGCAATGTCTATTTGAATAGGCCAATATCGTTACATACCTACTCTTATATAGATCAAATTAAATATGGAATTGAAAAAATATTTAATGAGTGCAATTAGTAGGTTACTCAGTATACTGTTATGAAATCGTGTATTCTGTATTCAATTCACTACAAAGGACGGAAGAAAGGAATAAACTTTTATGTATGTTTTACTATCTCATCTAGACAGCTTTAGTTTATTTAAATCTATATTTATAAGTATCTTGTAAAAAAAGTAACCCATAAAAAGCAAGTTTTTATTATACTCTCTTTCTTTGTAAAATATAACAACAATTAAAGAAGAATTAAAACATATAACATAACACTAAACTTACAGTAATTTAATATATTTCTAAAATGTCAGATGTTTTGAGCTTTGATAAGACACTTCATGCTTTGAAGATTAAATTCTAAAAACATTAGTCAGTCAATTTAGATTTTCGACATTCGTAGCGAAGTACCTATTACGTATACCGACGGAGTAATTCAAATTTATCAAATATTCCGCGACGTTATCGGGCCGCCGTTGCTAATCAAACTTTTCTAATGATTCCAATTTGAAAAAACCAATAAAATTTCTAAAAATCCGAAATTATACCATAGTAGCTTGTTGGTCTTGTGGTTAGGACACTCGCCTCGTGATCCAAAGGTCGCGGGTTCGAACCTCACTCCAGACTAGCAAGTTAGTCCTATTTTCATAGCACAAGCGTTTAGCTTAATTTGAAAATAGTAAGAATATTGATGTGACACGTTTTCCGTGTTCACATCTCTATTTAAAAAAAAAAAAAAAAAAATTTTAACGAAAATTTGATAGATCTTCTTGATCGTCGCCACGAGTCTACTTGCCACAATTGGATCACGGGAAAAGGGTCAAATATCGATCCAAAGTTTTTTTTGACGGCAAGCCGGCAAGCAAACAAGCAGACGCCATGAGTTAATATAAAGGAAGTAAGTAGGTAGACATTTACAAATAAATATTCATAGTTAACATATATTCTCATTACTTTTATATATTCATTAAATGCTTTAGTCATTCTATATGACGAGCCAATACAACAACCGCAGCCATTCACCAGCCAGCCAGTTTACAATATTTATGAGTATTAATTATGTCTCACTTTTAAATAATTTTCAAATGTTTCCTTATGTATAAGATAGTTTGCAGATTTGTTGGCAATCATTGATCGTGAAAATTTGGCCAAGCAGGTCGGGTACATAATTCAAATTGCCAAAAAGAATTAAATATTTTTGTGGTCTGGGGCGAGCACATTAAAATGCATTCCCGTGTGAACGGTTCACACACACCGTCTTCATTAAAAACAGTAATAAATAATACAATTGGATAATTGATAAACAATAAACGTAATAAATATACATTTATTCTATGGAGTGCGAGCAGTGAGCCATGAAAAAACAAACCTTGGTAGAATGCGCAAGGCCATGAGATTTAGTCTAATGAATACCTTCATTTATTAGTTCCTTTTTGGTTAGTAAACTTTTTCCTTCTTCTTCCATTATACAGGACTCGAAAGTTGCCTATCTCTTACAGGTCCAACTAAATATCATTCGCCCATCTACGTCTCGATCTTTCCTTCAATCTTGATCCTTTTGGGTTAGGTACATTAGGGTTGGGTACATAAGGGTTAGGTACGCTTACATAGTGCTTAGAACATATTACAGGGCTTCCTCACTCTGGCTACACATCCTACCCGCTGCAATCTTTTTGTATTTAACCGAATCAGGTAACAACATTCCTCCAAGTTCTTTATCCATCCCTATTCTCCGGTTAGATTATCACTTATTGGGCCATTAATCTTGCACAAGATTTAATTTTCCATGACGTAAAACATGGTTTTCTGCGTGAGTGATTGACCATACTAAAAGTGAGCGACCCATCTTCATTCTTATATAGACCGATCTGTTTTATCAGTTGCGTATGTTTTAATCAACCTTATACATATAATATATATTTTAATCAACCTTTATTATAATATATAAACAAGCAACAACCTCGACGACAGCGAAGAAACTAAAATTTCCCGATGCTTTTTATTTGCTGCTTTGTTGCGGTACTCATCCAAACCCACCCCGTGCACCTATTAAAGACAACTGTGGCAATTTTGTTTACGTTTACGTAAGTAAATAGCTGCGACCGTAAATAAACGGGAATAAAGGAAGCCATGCTAGGAAGATAGGCACACGAAGCCAGTCGGGTCTCTACCAAAGCATCTGGTGGACCTGCGCTGCACACCAACAGTTTTTTCGTTCTTATTTTACTTACTTACTTCACTTGTTGCTTGTTCTTCACTTGCTCTTGGAGCATAATCGTACAATCCTTACTACAATATGGTATTATTGGATAGGAAGGGTCATACTCTACTACAATAAATCCCATAAGAATAATCCAAAGACTAATTATTAAAATAATTTTGATTAAATCCCAAAGATTCAGAACAGAAACATTATTTAACATGTTTAAAGTTAATACAGTTGACATAATTTATAAGAAATATTCGATATTACAAATATTTAAAGAACAGAAAACTAATAATTTACAAACGTGTCACTCGATCAGATATGAAAATAATATAAAAAAAATTAAATTTAGTACCACATATTTTCAAAATAGTTTTCTATATAGAGGTATACTCAACATTAATAACTTACCCACTAAATGAAAAACAATTGAAAATTAGAGTAAATTCAAGTACAAGTCCCACTTCAATAATACGCAATAAATATTGCCACATATTTTATATACTTACATATAATTTTCATCTTTTATATACCTATAATTCTCATTGTTTGTTAACATAGATTATACTACAATATCTTATACTACTTACCTACTTTAAATTTAATATAGGAATTCCTTTGTAATTCAAAATTTTGTTTGATTAATGTAATTTTTTCCTTTGTAATGATTGTCCCTTATCATACACAAGAACCTTGATTATTTTTGGTGAGGTATAACATATATAATAACTTAATTATTAATATCTATTAGTTATCATTGTGTAAAAAAATCATATGTATTTTTCTATTAAATAAAATATATACATCTCTTCCGTTAACTACTAATGAAGCATGTGCTAATGAAATATCTTCCTTGTTCTTTGTGACTATTTTGTTTCCTCAACAAGTGCCTACTCAATAATTTAATTTAAGGCTTTAATTTTTATATAAAGAATTAAAATAAATTTATAAAAATAATATGTTACTATTTAAAAAGGAATTTACCTTAATATTTAAATAATTTAATACAATTTCGTGGAACTTAACATCCAACAAATCCATTAACCTGAAGTACATTTCCCGTGAACTTTTAACGGGATTCTTAAACATCGATGTGTATAATTATTTTCAACTGAATGGCAGGGATTCCCATTTTTTATAGAATAAATTTGAATTGAAAATTAGCAAAAAGAAACATTTCATAAAAACATCAACGACTGATTTATTACATGAATTACTACGAAGCATCACAAGTCTTCAACGAGAACTTTCATTCTTAAGTTTTTCTTCTTCATTCTTCATAACTTCATTCACAAAGTTAAACTATTTTTCTCAACGTTAGTTATTGAAATGTGTTTGTGGTGTTTATATTAATATGTAAAAAAAATGTTTTAATAAAAACATATTTCATTGTGAAATTGCAACTTAAGAATGCATTATTGAATAAATTTGAAATATACACAGAAAACGTACTATTTATTGAAAAAGTATTTGGTTTCCAGGTAGATACGATTTTGGAACTTTCTTAATGGGGAAAGCGATTACAATTTCGCCACAGTAACCATAATAAAACTTTTTTCGATAGATACTTTATTTACTGATTCATCCAATTTCTTTTAAATATGAAAGGAGATAAAGTTCATAAAAAGTGACATTTAAATGACATCCTAGAAATTGTTTAAAACAACTTTTTTAAATAATTTTTGCTACTATATTTTTGATGTGATGGAATTAAATTATTTGTTCGATATCCCATTTGTTTAACCTTTTAAATACCACGAGCGAGTTTACACGTAGAGCTTAATTGTCATGCCTAACCATGAGCGTGATTATACTCACTTTTCGAGCTTGCAGGGTCACGATAACACAATTTTCAATCTCATATATTTGACTTCTTCTTCAAATATAGTAAAATTATTGTGCGGTGACATAATTATAATTTATATAAAATAACTTTGTAACACTTAAGGTGTTTAAATAGTAATAATTATTCCGAATTCTCTAACCATCTTTTGGCTGTGGATCATTATTTTGATATTAATAAGGGTTTACAAATTTTACATACAAATTATTCAGAATCACAGTTTGATAAATTAGAAATTTTGGAAATAAGAAAGAGTGTTGACAGTAAATTGAATGTTATAAATAATCAGGTCCTTTTTGCAAATAGTTATCTTTTAAATTTATTGTCATGTTAAGTAGGTACTTTATTATTATTCATTTTTCATATGTAACTTTTTAATATTTTGATTATCTATACCTCAATTTTTAAATTTTATTTTTATTATCCTGACAAAGAAGCCATTGGCTTCGAAACATGTTGAATTTTTTTCAATAAAAAGTGGTGTTTACAAAGTTATTTGAATTTGAAATCATTCTATTATTTGTAGACAACAGTTCCTAGCCTTTATTTCTACATCCTTAACCCACACCCCCACTACATGGTGCCTCTTTTATTTATTGTAATTTTATATAACAGATACAACCCCCCGTTTTCCATTTATTTTACTCCAGTATAATCTTGAGCACTTTGCAGAGATTGAAAATCTTCAATGCTCGTCATTATTTATTTTTCGCTCTGTTTGTCTTGCCCGCCGTCAGCCGTGAGCTGGCGCCCAAATATTAAATAATCGCCATCATTCGCAGAGTAAATATGGAGATTCTTCGAAGACGGAGGCAGACCAATGACCTCTGGTCGAGGTGCGCGCGCATCTTATCTCATCCCCCGAGCCCGACAAGCCTCCGAGCCGACAGGAAATCGAGAAGTTCCATTATTTATGCGTAACAACGCGACTACCTTTAATTTAATTGCGAGAGTTGATACATTTTTAAGTAAATCGAACACATTGAGGATAAGGCTTTCATCGGGGTCTCCGATAAGGAATTCTTAAGAAGATAGTTGGATAATGTAATGAATACTGTAATTCTGATATCGTTTTCAACGTCATCAATCAATCAAGCTGTAGGTACAATAATTTATTCGTATAATGAGTAGCAATGAATCTTTTTATATCGTAATGAATATAAAATGTCTATTGACAATGCAGTGTTTCGTAGGGTCGATAAAGTTACCGCATTGGTAGATTGCGAATCACCAATTTGGTGGAGTAAAGGAAGAATTCCCATTTATCTATGGTTTTTGTGTTTAATTTGTAGAACTCCATATTTATCATCCGAAATTTAAAATAAATTAAACTTTAACAGTTATTATTAATGAAATTTAAAATGAGTTAAATTTAAAAATATTATTATTAATGAAATTTAAAATAAATTAAATTTTAATAAATATTATTATTAAGTTCTGCGGGTTTACTATTTTAAGTGTTACAGCTGTTTCGGCTTGCAAGGCCATTATCAAACAGTGGATATACCACGTATAAACGACTTACTTATAAAATTTTAAGTTATCCCTTCCCCTTTAGAGTAAGTAGATATTTGTGGTGAAGCCTATATTTGTGTTCCTGTTTTCCCGGGCACTTATCATTAAAGGTGCCTCGGCTTACAAAATTCTATGTTATGCTTAGTTATCAAAATTCTCCGTTTTCTGTGTTATTTATAAATATTATTTTAATTGATGTCCCTGATTTTTGGTTTTTTAAAAATGTTTAAAAAAAAGTAGAATTCCTACCTTACCTAGGAAATTTTCCGGTGTTGATAGGATGTGTCACGTGATATATGCAAGTGTGGTGTAGTGTGTGGCAAGCGTGTATTTATTATGGGTAATTAAGGTTACAGGCGAAATTTCACTTACTACATTAAATGCTGGAATGGTGGTAAGAAGTGAGGCGAGTCTCTGGCCTATGTTTAGTTGGCCCGCTTACGCATTGAGGTTTAGACCGATCTAGACTCTAGTTCCAGTAGTCCCAATTGGAGTCAGAAAATTCACGTAAGGCAAAGCTGGAATTCTTTCTTGCTTAGCCAGTAAATCCACATCTCACATGTTGCGTAATGAAGAAGGCACGATGTAATCTGTATCAGGATTTTTTTTTGTAATTTTTATGTAGTGCAATTGGTTACAGAAATAATTATTTTAATTCTTACACAATATCCGTTTATCATTCTTATTAATAGTTAATATTCATGGGAAATTGGAGTTAGTGAACTCAGCAATGAAGATATGTAAATATAGAAACCACGTATTCTCATCGTTCTCCGGCATATGCTAATTGGTGAAGGTGGATTTCAAAATCTCGCAGTTGGTTTCCTGATGGGGGATCATTATCGCCGTTCTGGGCCCTCAAATATTATTTTTAATCTATATCATGGTACCAAATCCCGCTGTCAAATGTTGGTCATTTAACATTCTGAAAGTATCAGCTTTATTTGTTATATTCGGTTATATTCTTATTGACTTGGATTATCTTAACTTATTCTTCTTCTGTCCAGTTTTTGTAAGTTAGCGATCATGTAAGTTATGAGGTAGTTTCCCTTTGCTTTCCTCACCGGCTGGACATGTACAGAAAAGTTTGACATATAGCCGTACCAATATCAGTTATCAAAGCCTAGATTTAATATTGACGATTCGTCAAGCCTGTCAGTCCACGAGAGGTATTTTACGTCCCTCCCACCCTCTATACATGGCGGGCCTTTCCCTATCCGCCACCCGGGGACGCGCCCTATAGGGTTTGCAGGCGCCCTAAAGTTCTTATCTTAACAACTACAATATAACATTGAACACTTCGTCAATTTTGACATTATAACATTTGACATTTCTCATCGAGATAAAAGTACATCCCGTCTATTTTTATTAGCATATCAAAAAGCGGGGATTTAATATCTTTAGGAGCCAATAAGCATTAACATGAGCATTTCCTTAATATGTAGTTTCACCCACGTCCACACGCGTGTTTGCAGCAGCTTTGTAAGTAACCTTAATGATCGAATAAAAAATGATTTATTTTTGCATAAGATATCACTCTCCTCTTAGCCGGCGCCCGCGGCTGTAGCTCAACCCAATGTGAGCTTCTGCAAATTAAAAAATACAAAATACTGTTATGATTTTGACCGTGAAAGAGCATTAAATTAAACAAAGCATTTTTCATTTTATTTTATCCCTACTTTTGACTTCACCTACCCAAGGCACACAATTACTTTTTAAATTTAATATTAGTTCTATTCAATGTAGTGTAGGTTTTTATTTCATCATTTCATTTCATCTAAGTTGGTCTCTCCTGAGGATCGTGATCATCATAATTCCCTCTTGACTATTCTTCTCCACCTTTCCCGGCATCCCACAAATCTTAGCGCTGTTACCACAGAAGTGCCTGTAACATTTTCCACTTGGTCGGTCCAGGAATTGGTGGAACTTCCTTTTCTCTAACTGTTCGATTCTCGTCGTGGCCCACCACAATAATTTACTTCAAGGCTATCTTCTTTTCTAGCTAGATGTCAAAAAAAATAGAGGATTCATCTCAGACAAGTGATTGAGAGTCTCTCTTCGATCTTTAGTTCATGGAGTATGTAGTATTTATGCGTGTCTCAACATCACATCTCAAAGGCATCTATCTAACCGCCGTGCGCCGTCTCTCAATTTTTTAGTTACCTACATGTAATTACACCTATGGAAAGGTTAAAAGGCGTAAAATTAAAAACATTATTTCCAATAATATAATAATTGTGCTGTAAATTCTCAGTTACGTACTACCTGGTAGTGATTTAGATACAAGCAATAAATATTATGACCTTCAGGTAATACCTATCCACGTGTGTAAACTACTGTGCATCCGGTTTGCGGTCGCTCCGCCAGATATTTAGAATTTAGTCAGTATTTGCTACCTACATCTGAATTAAATTAATTAAAATTGATTTGTATTTATTTTTGCTGAATCCTAAAGAGTAATTACGCAAAGTGGAACGAATGGGATATACCAGAAACCTAAACTTAGATTATGCTGTCGTCCACGATGCTCACTTGGTACAAGCTATGCGGAA
>JADDOH010007689.1:0-62131 GCA_016648135.1 Agrypnia vestita
AAGGAGACCTGGAGCCACCAAGTTTGCGGAACGTGCTTTCAGCATTGCGGGCCCAGCTGTGTGGAATCAGCTGCCTCCAGTCTTGCGATCCATGGAGAACCAGGAACTCTTCAAGAAGAGCCTGAAAACTCATTTTTCGGGATGTCGCACCTGTAAAGCGCCCTTGAAGGGTCTCTTATATATATATATATATATATAACATAACATAACATTGTACATGCCGGTAACTTGACATCTTCGTTTCAATTAGTATTTTAAAATAAAGTTAGTATTATTTAGAGGTTAATCTTGAAATTTTTGCACGATTCTTTAATTGTGTACGAAATTTCTGAATGTGTTGTTAGTCTTAACGTGCGATTATTTTATATAATGTTCCATGTCAAAAAAGCGGCAACGCGACGTTATTGTCACCCCTGGCTCCACTACACCACTGGTAGTGACTACCTAATTAGTAATCACCTAACTCTAGCTGATTTTTGTTTATAGTGTTGGCTTACACCGCCTGGATGGGCTGGCGATTGCTCGAATTGGGGAGCTGGAATATTAATGATGATGACATCACGTCCCTTTTGTTTGAATTTGAATATGTTAACGGCTGCCGGCGGGGCTTCTGTCAGACCAGGAAGTCGTGGCGACGATGGCAGAGGTGACGCAGGTACTGTCCTTCGTGTCTCTTCGCTTTCTACGCCGCGCCGTCGCCACCAGCAGAGAGCGGTTCCGCGCAGCTTGCCAGCCTCGCATGACCGCTGCGGGAATGCCGAAGCCGTGTCTTTGCTGGCGCATTTCTACTTCGTCTTGCCTTTTTGTCTTCTCGCTCCTGGCCACTGTTTTAGGGGCCATCTTTTTTGACAATCATCTTCGTGATTACCATTCACAGCGGGTCAATACCCACCCGGAGCGGACCGAAGCATCTCTGGATTGAAATGAGGAATATAATAAACCAGCTGTTCGTACCCGGCGTTGCACGGGTTAAGGATCAAGTTGAAAATAAATTTGTGGGGGAAACAGAGGTTTGATTCTAACGGTATAGATTAGCATCGAAAGTATGTCAGAGGGAGGGGAAGGGATATGAAAATAGGGGAAATATCGCCTATGTTACTCGCCGAGTCCTAAAGAATTAGTTTCCAAATTTTGAGTCCGATCGATCGAACGGTACAGATTTGCATCGAAAATATGTCAGGGGGAGAGGAAGGGGTATGAGAATAGGGAAGAATGTTGCCTATGTTATCCGCCGGGTCCCAAAGCATAAGTATGCAAAATTTGAATCGAATCGAACAAACGGTGTGGATTTGTATAGAGAACAGACAGACAGACAGACATACAGACAGACAGACAGGCAGACAGACAGACAGACATTGAGTTTAATAGGTATAGATAATGGATTACTTACTTACCATCACGCCGTTTCGGAGCGCCACACTCTTCTGTCCTGACGCACAACTCTCGCCTCATCCACATTCATACATCTTCGCATGCAAGCTCGCCGGTTGTTGAGCCGTCTAACGGGACCATCTTCCAGTATCTGGTGAATCTGGCCATGCCACGTCATCCGCGGTCGCCCTCTTCATACCATTCTTTCCTCATTCATTCGCTCAACATGCCCAAACCATCTGAGCGACCCTTTCTTTATTCTGTTAATTATGCTAAGATCAGCTTTACATTCATTCTTAATATCTTCATTCTTTACTCTATCATGAATAGAATTAATACACACGTCTAAGGGATCTCATCTCCACTTCATACAGTATGATTATTACAGTGGATTATTAATAGTCAAATTTTATTGTTTGGTAATTATATTAAATTTGGTATCATAGATTTGGTATATTAGACAGATTATTATTGTTAATTATATTAGATTTGGTATATTAGATAGATTATTGTTAATTCTATTAAATTTGGTACCAAATCTAATACAATTAACAACCGATTAATTTTAACGAATAGTCCACTGCAGTAATCTCTCGCCTTCGCGCTTCGACTTTCACGGCTTCACTCTATCGCGATTTTTTTTATTTACGCTTCAACAGACCAAGAGGCCCACTTACAGAAGCGAAATACGTCAGAAAACACCCAGGCTTGAGTAATTCACATAGATTAATTGTGACCTCATCGGGAATCGAACCCGGAACCCTCGGTATATGAAGTCAATGTCATACCCACTGGGCTACGAGAGCCGCCGATATATATTTTTTAAATTTCTTATCGCATTTCAGAATTCATATTAGATCAACAATTACGTCTTGAATTAATTTTTCACCGCCTGTACAAATGCTCGGCCCCTGGCGCTCCAGAATGTTTTTATCACTTTTATCTCCGCTCATCGTTTTAAAATATTTCTCGAAACGTTCGCAAATGCGGTGAGTCATTTGGTCAAAATCCGGTGAAAGCGTATGTACTTTTTACCTTGCAACCAAAATTCGACCTTATCGGCGCGGCGCTCTGATATGCCGTAGGTACATTTTGGAAGGGTGAGCCTCGTATAAAGTATAAATGATAGAAGTTTTTTGCGTGGGCATCTGGTTGCTATATAAATAACATCCCACCCCGTTCCAGATTCTTTCCTAGCAAGTCTTACCTGCGGGAATCCACTTATAGTCTGGATCAGATTAACCGCGATAATCGAGGGATTTACTGTATATAACATGTTCCCCATTTCAATGTCTCACTGTCAAACTCCATCCCTCTCCCCCACCACAAATGACGCCACACCCCCACTTATAGTTGACTCTTACAAATTTATTTTATGGAAGTTATTATTGCGCGTTCGTGCTGACGAAGATACAATTCAGAATCGAAACAAGACGTTTAAAAACAATCAGTGCGGCTTGTAGAAAGTTTATCAATTGTCCTAAATTGGTAGATTTAGTATAATCAAAATACGTTAAGAAAATGTAGATTGTTGACAAATGGTTGTCTCATTTGTTGGTCGTAAATTGTTGTGGAACTATCTTGACCAGGAGACCTGTGTAGAGTCGTGAAATCGGAGATGTTTGTTTTCCTGAAACGAAGCTGGGCGGGCAGCTGGCCCGAATCGAGAGCGAAGCCCGAACCTTGAGCGGTTTCCACGAACTCGGCTCACGTAAAGAAATCGGTTTTGCGGTTAAAACAAATAAAAAATCCGGCGCTGCCTTCACCGAGCTTTCCCTCACGGCCAAATAAAACATATTCATGTGGGGAGGGGTCGGCTAAATCGAAGATCGTGGTCATTATTACTGATCCTTCCGAGTGTAAGGCCCGAATTCAGAGTCAATACTTAGATGTTAAGTCAAGTGTTATTTTTTACCGCTTTTAAGGCATCCCCTAACCTTTGAATCATCTAAGTATGGATCTGAATTCAGTCCCAAGTGCCCAAATAAAGCAGAGTTGACGCGCGATTAAGTATTAAATAGTTATTACACTTTAAAGTTTCCGTAATTTCCACACACCACTCACACAATACACGCCACGTACCGACACAAGAAAATGCCTTTGGACGGGTGGCCATTTTCTTCTCAGAACACCTAATCCGCCAACTTGTAGGTTACAGCGAACAACTAGATTTTAGACGAGGGCTCTTAACATGCTTGTCGCTATCCAGTTTGACTTAGTTCCAATGAGGGCGGAACCACCGCTTTGTAAGCGAAAGCTTCTGTATCGGTCCTACTCATTCACCGCCAAGTTCGCATTTTTTTAATGTTAAAGGCAACCGTGCAATCTAGCGTTGCAAAGCGGAGCTGGGTCGCACGTCTGCTATTCAAAATTAGTCACAATTGTCCCGACAGTTTTTGATCGCCGTGGTGCGTATGCGTAAATCCATATTTATATGTAGGTACTTATGTTGTCTTTTAACCTAAAAGGAAGTGTCCTTTTTTTAATTAGTTCCGTCGATTATATTCAAGAACACATTCTTACTGTGGTTGCATTTTTTTCAGAACAAAGTTCTATGAAATTTATAACTAAAAATGGATAATATACAGGTGTCCGGTATCTCGACGTCAAGCCGAAATCGGGTGATAATAGTTATCAGAAAAATATTTTAAAAAATAAAAAAAATAGTCAGTTAAAACTGGGCAAAGTATTGATTTCGAATACTTGGTTTGGTCAAAAAGTGACATTTTCTTCCAAGCTGGAGCAGTTGGCTTAGAATTTTGGACAAAAGTTTACAGAGGCACTATTCAGGATTACATAATAATAAAAAAATGAAGAAAAATAAAGATTTGTAGCAACAGGAGAGAAAAGACCGTCACAGGGTGTAAACTTTTTTGATTTTTTTTAAATGCTTATAATTTTTAAAACACATGACATAGATTTTTTTAAATATTGCTCTGATAACTATTGTGACTTGGCCTATCACCCGATGTCGGCTTAACTTCGAGATACGGGACACCCTGTATGTTAATCAATTATTAAATGAGACTTAGAGGTGAGGTCGATATATTGACGGAAAAGTACCAGGCTGATGCGGTGTAATTGGCAGCACACCTGCCCGGAATGCTAGGTGATCTGGGTTCGAATATAAATATTTTTTAATTAGTGTATATTATAGATATCTCACAGAGACGAAACTGTATTAATTATGGGAAAGTAGGTATAGAAGTCATTTGGGTGTAACAGGACTTATGACCTGTCTTTTTATGGTTGGCTTAAGTGATCACTTTACACAATTGTAACATTTGCCATACAATTGTAACATTCGCCAACATAAAAAATCAATGTAGATTTTCTCATTAGCGACATCTGTGGGGATTTAGGGGAATGAAAATGGCTTTGTACAGGCCGCATGGAAAAGGCGCTTACAACTCATATATGAAAGCTTTTCACGCAATTTGAACATATATACAACTTCCAAAAAATGAATAAGCATGGTATATTCTATCATGGGTAGAAATGGCGAATGTTACAATTGTGTAAAGTGATCACTTAAGCCAACCATAAAAAGACAGGTCATAAGTCCTGTTACACCCAAATGACTTCTATACCTACTTTCCCATAATTAATACAGTTTCGTCTCTGTGAGATATCTATAATATACACTAATTGATTAATAATGTCTCTGTGACATAAATCCAGCACTGTTCTGAAAGATTTGAACAAACTCAAAATATTCTGAATTGTAAATATTTTTTCGTGGATTTGATTTTTCTGCGTGTCTTTCTAATTGATTAATAAATTTGGTTTTAGTCGAGTTTATACTTTTGTCGGGTGAGCGTTTGAACGTATAGGAAAGCGAAACGGACGCTACGCCTCGTTGAATTTGACGCAAAAGCCACCTGATTTAGGCGATGTTGCGCCCGAGACCCGAGCGCTGAATGCTGAGCCAGCGGAGTCCAGCGGCCCACTGGACCGCTGGACCTAGATCTGATCTCCACGTGTGCTAGAATGACTCAAACACCTCGTGCTTCTAGATGCACTTCTCATCAACAAGTCCAAACACTTGACGTTAATCGAGCCGACGAGCACCATCTTGATTGCAATTGAGAGGATTTTTTGCTTCTCTTTCCACTTTTCAATTCAATTCAATTCAATTCAATTTATTTCACGATAATATGTACATGACAAACAAAATGTTTAAGGCATACATATTAGGAAGTATATATCAAAAATGAAAATATTTAATAAATTAAAAATAACATAAAATCTGGTCAAAGGTGTAGGAGAATCCCGCTTCGGAAAACCCCCTCAGACACATGGAATATATCAATACCCAAAGCAATTTTGTTCAGCATAGCTGTGGCTCTTCCAACAGGCATAACCATCGGCAGGTTGGTCCTGTATATTGGAATGTGAAACAATCTATGCTGACGATGTATAGTGTAATTATCAGGAACATACAAACCAATGCTCTGCATAATTTCAGGATTATCGATCATACCGCGCAACAATCGATAAAAATGTGTAATCAAATACACATTCCTTCTAGTCTCTAAACTATTGTAGCCAAGCATACCCTGGAGAAACTCGGTTGGGTAAAGCCAAGGATAATGCCCGTACTCTCTCATGTAGAGATATCTCAGAAACTTCTTTTGGACTTTCTCCACCATAAGAGAGTACTTGCTCTCATGTGGCCCCCAGATCATCGAGCCACTCTCGAGTCTACTCCGCACCAAGGAGTTGTAAAGAGTTCTGAGTACGCGGGTATTCTCGAAAACCCTGGAGTACGCAGAACAAATCCTAACATTCTCAAAGCTTTACCACATGTAGTAATATAAAACATTCATGATGTTGACTAGCTAAACGTTGAAGTTGAATTAATAAAAAAATGACGTTCTTTATAATACAAGATTATTTAGGAAAAAAATTCGAAAAAATTTTTTTTGTTATTCAAAAAAAAATCGAAAGAAAAATAATGTAATATGAAAAAAAAAATTTCGTAAAAAATTTTTTTCCAAAAAAATATTAAAGTTTTTCGTTATTTTATAGCGCTCTGGCTGATGATTAAGATGGTACGGGCACATAAGGGTATTATGCTGACTGATGGAAGTTCTTTTCATTCATATGTCTTTGGTATCCATTCTGTCATAGTCAGTGTGGACGCCCTACTGTTAACTTTCTACACAACACTAGTCGTGAAGACATTGTCACCTGCATTTGCACAAATACCCAACTGCCGAAAATCTCATAAAAAAGGTCATAATTTATTGCTCATTAAACTGCATTTTTGTATCACTATTGAATGTACGCAAACATCCATTTATTTTTTTTATGTATATATACTTTTTAACTGTGCTATTATATTTAAATGTTGTTATTATTAACCATACATACGATTTTTTACATATATTATTTTACTTTCACTATTATTTTGTTTTATATAATACATACTGTTTTTATTACCAACATTTTATATTTATATCCTCAATTAATTGATTAATCTTAAATTTATGTAGTATTTTGTTTTATATCTTTATTATTTTGTTCTCACTATACTGTCAGCTGCTCATCTCGGCACAGGTTCTTCCTAGTGAGATGAGCGCCTCCAGTTCCTATGTCATGTATCAAGATGAAGATAAATAAATAAATAAGACGGAGACCACCAGACCACATGGTAAAGCAGGAAATATCTATGGAGCTTTATCGACAGTCATCCAGAGGAAGACCAAAGAACTCCTGGATGACTCAATGCTCCAAAATCCTACAGAGAAACGGCCTGGATGGAAGCAATACCCAGAACAGAAGAAGATACAGCCTTAAAGGAGAAGAGTCGACCCCAGCAGCCTACCTAGGCAATGAGTTGGGACAGTGCAAGGTAGAAGCTTGATGTATTCCTATCAATTTTATTGTGAAAAACGCGTCAAATTCGTTCTCTTTCTTTTTGGGTGGTCGCGTTTTTTTTTCTTCCGTAAGATTTCGAAGCCAAGGGTAATTCTGCGAACGGTTTTGTCGTAAGAACACCCTCATGGTCGTAGCTGCACATGTTAGAAAGCCATAAATTTCTAAGGAGACGGGGTACATGATTTTTACCAAATTTTCTCCGAATCCGTGCTAAGGAAGCTATTAGTTTCTAAAACCGACATTTAACATTGTTCGTCAGGCCGTCCACTCATTGTAGAAAAATTTCGCCTTGCTTCCGTATATATGTCTTCAACGGCAATAAATCGTATTGACGTTGCCTGGGTGGTCTAAAAGCTAAATGTACCTAGACGCGCATTCCATCTTTTGTTTGATTAGATATAATTATTAATAAAAACACGTATATAAGGGCAGCAGATAATAAAGTTAGCTGGATTGCGATATTTTAATATATAATTATAGGTAGATATAGGTAGACAATGATTAGGATTCTTTTATCAATATTAAATGTACATAATTATAAAATTATCAATCAATTGTAGTTAATCTAGTTATAGTGATATTATTTTTGCTAGTGATTAATAACATAGTTCGGGTGACCACCGACAATAAGTTTAAAAATAAGGTATGCTAAGTTGTATTTTATCGTATAGATTTAGATCATGGTATAGTTAATTACATAATGTATATGTACTTGTCTGTTAGGTATATTAATAATAATTTGATGTTGTGTGTTAATAAATTAATTGTTAATGTAATTAATTGTATCTAAAAATTATTTATAAGTGGTATTAATTTTAAGATTTTTATTTCTTGTTAGTTAAGATTAATTAAGTAAAATAATATTAGGAGCCGTGGCCGAATATTAGGCCTAACGAATAAGATTAAGTGTTGGACAGGAGGGTAGTGGCCAAAAACGTTGAAGGGAAACTGAAATGTATAAAAACCCTGCGTGGCCACTCCCACAAGCAGTTGGGACTTGGAGCTAGTTGTGAGGAGTTCGTTGGAACAGCAGTTGGGACTTAGAAGCAGTTGGGAGTAGTGAGTGTTAAAAGTCGTGCGAGAAGGTCGGCCGGCAGAGATGAGGTGGCTGTCGGCCGACCATCAATTAAGTGAACCGCAGAAGGAGTGCCGGAGAGAAGAGCAAAGAGATCTCGGCTAGTCAGAGCGACAGTCGAGAGGACCACGCCGAGAAGCCCCAGCGGAGGAAGAAGACTCCCTGGAGAGCCGGGTGGTCTGACGGGATCTTGACTGTCAAGGCGACAGGACGACTGGAGTCCACCAACAGCGGCGTCAGGTGGATTGATGTAGCCTAACGTGGCCGCTGTTACGGACGAGGAAGACGAGGACAAGGGCGGAGCCGAAGACCATTGGAGATGGTCAGCTGGTTATCAGGGCGATAACCAGCCCGCCGCCAGCGCAGAAGGAGACCAGCGTGAGATGGGCCTCACGCCATGCGTCACCTTCGGCGTCGCTGGAGCAGAAGCGCGAGGGAATCGCGCGGCGACGTCGCTCCGTGATGCGTACAGCGTCGCGTCGCCGGACCAGGACGTCGCCACGTTCAAGACGATAGAAAGGTAGAATTAACGTTAGATAATAAGGTTAGATTTAACGATGAATTTCCAATTTCAATTATGTAAATATATGTACGATTCAAACTCGAATGTTTTCATTTAAATTTTCCCACCACCACTCCCTTAGTGATCATCGCTCCCCAAATTGTTTGATAGCACGTCAGAGCGGCGATCGTAGCCGGGGATCTGCCCTCTGAAAAGTGGGAAATGACCACGAGTGCGTATCAAGCTTAAGGCGCCATAGTACATGATTCACGTTTTTGCAGTCTGAAGAGTCAAATTAGTGTAAAGTTTTCGAATCTTGTTGCCAAAATTACAGCTAAACATGCATTCAATTAATTTTATTACGAAAGATACATTCACTCTTAAAGAATTTATTAAAAAAAGTCAACAAATTGC
The DNA here is from genome assembly GCA_016648135.1 of Agrypnia vestita. Taxonomy (NCBI): domain Eukaryota; kingdom Metazoa; phylum Arthropoda; class Insecta; order Trichoptera; family Phryganeidae; genus Agrypnia; species Agrypnia vestita. Next base: position 9,246 of record JADDOH010007689.1, read on the forward strand.
TTTGTGATTATCACTAATAAAATATAATCCCGAAACACTATTTAAAAATTCTAGCAATAGAGTTCTCTTTGGTACACCTTTTCTCGAAATATTTCCACATAAAGACCATACATTTTTTTATAAATTGAATAAAAAACATCGAACAGAAAGATTGGTGGAAAATATGTTATTATTTTTGGGTAGGTTGTTAAATACAACGTTTACAAAAAATAAAAATTCACGTTCCGTCTCCTATATTGCAGCATCCAAAAAACCCTAAAAGGATTTAAAAAATATATTAAATTTTACAATGTTATTAAGATAATTTCATTATCATTAATACAAAAATATTTGAAGAAATATAGCTTATGCCCAAAAATTTTAAATAATTCAATAACAGAGGCCATAAAAAGTGAACAAAAATAACGAGTAATAAAGAGTATAAAAACATGTCTTCAATTTTTTTTATTAACTTGTTAACTCTGCCTAGGGACGTCACTGCAGGAATAAGTAGTGATGTGCAAAATTCGGCGTAATGTGCATATATATGTCAGCATTAATGGCGTAATGTGTATGCATTAATACGTTGGCTAAATCTCCACGTTTTGCATTTTGAAGAATCCTTACGCAACGGTTTCTGTAAAACGTTGCTTCATGCAGTGCGCTGGTTGCTTAATACGCTTCGTCCGACTGAAGATCCGATTTGGAAAGATTTCTCGGTAAATCATGAGATCGATAATCAGGCTCAATGCGGATTGCCAAAAATATTTTCATTCTCCGAATTAAATTATACTTTCATTCACAATACTTTTAACTATATTATTGATTGATGCCACACACGTAGGCCGACCCCGTAACTGTTTGTACTTCGGCATGTACAATTTTACTATTATTCCTTATTAATTATTATTAATGGGTTTAATCAAACACACGTGCTTATTACTAGCATGCTCTTGTCATAGAATAGAGAGGAACTCTATTTCAAAATTGAAACTTTGCAAACTGAAATAGAAAATTCAAGTGAACCAATAAATCAAAATATTTTTGATTTTAGTTTTTATAATTTTTATTGTAAGATGTGAATCATTCATGTCTTTTAATAAAGTTTCTTAAACATTATTTCTTGCTTATTATTTTATATAGCGGTGACCGAGTATTCCACAGGCATTCGTGATTCCTATAATAAGTCACGAAAGTAATGTTTTATCATCTCCCCAACGCGCCATATTTGTTTCATCTGTCGCGGACTGAGAAGATCGCATTGATAATCGATACTAGCCGCGAATGACATAAGCATACGCATAACAAGCAAGCCTGTTCACACATGCTCAAAAGATACCCCCTCTCATGGTGATAACATTAGCATGCTCATAAATCAACCGCCGCAATACTACTAGCATACTTATTACTAACAATGTGCATACACACATACCACTAATAAGCAAGGGCTAAAGAAGGTCGATACTGCGCATGCTCACGTGCCACTAATAGGCATATGTATCAGTACCTTAACACTTTAACAGATATATTTCCGATCCTCAATATTTTTCCGTTAAAGCCCAAAAAAAATGTTGTATTTAGGTTAGTTATAAATTACACCTAATGATGGGAGTGGCTCCATTCTAAACAATAGTAATGATAAATTTAACTCAACGTGTGTGCATTACAAAGTTTAAAATTATTTTTTGAATGTATTCAAATTTTTCAAGAACACAGAGGGATCGTCATTAATCAAGATATATTACAGATGTTTCACAGAGATGAAGGTATTTCTATGGAAAAGTAGGTATGGACGTCTTTGGGTGTTTTTACAGCTAATCTCTGTGAGACCTATATAATATATTGATTATATGTTGATTATTCAATCATCAGCTTATTCATGTTGTAAGAAGACTTCCACACGTTTCATAGCTTCGTTTTTGTTATCTTAATTAATTAATCATCTCTCTGCGGACAAAATCCAGTAACTGTGTTCTTAGAACATAGGTACGTACATATAAAAATATTGTTATAGGAAATATCTTTTTTGTAAAAAAAATCATTTTTTTTACGTAATTTTTATTTTTTAAGTTAAAAGTTTTACACATTCTTTTTTATTTGTTTTTACGTAATTTTTTTTTGGCAAATTTTCTCTCTCTTCTTTTTTATATAATTAAATAAATACTTATTCCTTAGGAACAGTCACGTAAAAGTACCCTCATTTTTGACGGGTTACAGCTAGTGTAATATATATTTCTTGTTTTCCACCAATCAAACGATTTGTTTTTTGCTCAGACAAACGGTCATTAACGTGGAGTAATCTTTTATTGTGCTTTGAGATAATTTTGAAATTATTAATTGTAAATGGAAATCGTAATTATATAACTATTTGATAATAAGAATCTTAGAGTATATACAATCTAATAAGAATACATTCTGAGCCACGAAAACACCAACCAAATAAATGGCATAAAAATCATGAAGATAGGAACCCTATGAATTGAGAGATGCCTGAAGAAAGATACAGATAGCGAATCAGTCGCTTTACCACCGGAGCGCAAGCAAAACACATTATTTGCATAAAAGTTAGACAGACTTAATTAGCCGACAATAATCCTTGAACTGAAACATAATTATGGCGCTATAATCATAATTAATGCTAAAATAGACAAACAAACAGCGAGAACCGGACCTCGAGCTGTCAGAATTGGCGGTTTCACTTTTTGTCTATGGTTACACAAATGCGCGCGCAGTTTCTTAACCTTAATCTTGCCGAAATTTGTTTCGAATCATATATTTAAAAGGTAATATTCTCATAAATATTTATTGAACGTTGCGTTTTTTACTTAGAAATAGACATGTATAATTAAAATTTGTTATTAATTCCACAAATTTACTTGAGCGCGGTGGCCCAGTAATAATAGTGATATTTAAAACAAAAGTATTTCTGTAAAAAAATGTGCTGTTTTATTGGTGGAAAATGAAAAATCTATGCTTTTATTACTACTGATCAAACCGGCCCATATATCGATATATTAATATGTAATTAATTCGCTAGAATGCGTCTGATTATTAATTGTATTAAATAGCCCCCACACAAAAAGTAGATTCTTGGGAAAGATGGATTTCGGCAGGAAAATATACCTCAATCTTTTCCATGGGGTGCTGAAATTGAAACACATGTACACTCAGGGGACATGCAATCTTTTGCGACTTTTATGTCGGACTAATATGAATATTTTACGATTATTACGTACATTAATAATCAATGAAATTGTCGCAATCAAACACACAAGGTTATTACTAGCATACTCTTGTCATAAAATAGAGACGCTCTTGTTCAAAATGGAAACTTTGCAAACTGAAACAGGAAATTAAATTGAACCGATAAATTAAAACAGTTTCCGAGTTTCCATCCGCATATTTTTGATATTAGTTTTTATAATTTTTATTGTAAGATTTGAATCATCAATATCTTTTGATATAGTTTAGTAAACATTATTTCTTGCTATATTATTTTTACGTAACGGTGACCGAGTATTCCACAGACATTCGTTATTCCTAAAATAAGTCACGAAAAGTAATATTTTGTCATCTCCCCCACGCACCATATTTGTTTCATCTGTCACAGACTAAGAAGATCGCATTGATGACTAGCCGCGAATGACATTAGCATGCTCATAAGCAAGCCTGTTCACAAATGCTCAAAAGATACCCCTTCCACCCACAAATCAAATAAGCATACTCATAAATCAACCGGCGGCGTGATAGTAATGAGCATGCTCGTTTCTAGAAATGTGCGTACACACATGCTACTAAATAGCAATGGCTCAAGAAGCTCAATACTGCAAAGCTTACGTGCTACTAATGAGCATGAAATATCAATACCTTAAATTACTGAGACAAGCGAAAAGAAAAGTAAAAAAATGAGTCCTGGAAACGCTCACTCAGTTTTACTTCCCAATATACATACTGTCATATCCGAATATGCTCAGATCCTGTCGAGTATTCATGACTTCGCGTGCACTTAGGTAGGGTTGGGAGCTCTCGGCAGGTGGGCACTGATAATTTAAATATTCACCTGAGCTAACTGCGTTCTAACGGAGGTCTAGAACTCTAATGAAAGAATGGCATCGTTTGCAGGGTAGTAACGGATATTTTTTATTTTTTTTATTTTTTGTTAATTGATGAATTAATCATTGAAAAAATAGGTAAAAAACAAACATCCTTACAGATTCAAGACTATTAAAAAAAGTACACAAGAAATTAATCAAAATTACAATCACTAATTAAAAATAAAATATTTTACAATAACGCAATAAATTCTAAATATAATTATGTAAAAAACAATATACAAAGAAAATTTATTTAGTAAAACAGTATAAGATGTCAAAAATGAGAAAACCAAAAGACCTATGTTTAAAATAGTGGTACATTAGCAGATTTTAATAATTTAAAAGATATGAAACTATCACTCTCTCAGAATCGACTGCATCTTTTTTTTTTTTTTTTCATTAAAATAGCTATTTTCAGAAAAACTTGGATTATTTGTTCGTCTCACATTTGAGGGTCTTTTTCCGTCGAAGACCTTTCGGAGAGCTCCGAACTCTCCGAACACGAATTACGACGTCATGTCGTCGTAATTCGTGACTGTTCAGGTTTACATATTTATAATATAACGATTCCATTAACGCTTAAGTGGCGCATGCATAATATATATTTTTTTACTTTTATCTGTAGAAAGTTCTCATCGCACGCAGGGCCATCCCTACTCACCAGGGCAAAGGCTTTGCGGTTCATTGGAGCCCATATTAGAAAGGGACCCGAATCTACAGCCGCACGCAATAATATTTAAAACATATTTTCTAACACTTTAAAACATTTTTAAATAAAAGTAAAAGAAAAAAAAAGATTTATAGATTTATAAAAGATTGTGTAAAGTATTGTGACTTGAACTTAAATTCAAAAATATAGACAAAAGTTTGTAAAATTCATTTTTCTTCAATATTTCTGACTTATTTTTTACAAAACGTTGAAGTATCATAACAGTAATTTTTATCGATTACAAAAATTAAAAGTTAAATAAAATACATAATAAAAACCCTGAAAAAATTCCAATTGGAAAACATTCCAAGTTTATCATTTTATTTGACTTGTATTAAAGGGAATGAATTTTTCATATTAGATATAAGTTACTGTAATAACTTTTTGCAAAAAATAAATCAGAAATATTGGAAAAAAATGCAAACTATTCGCATATCTCCTTAACTATTGGTTGCTTGGACATTTTCGACACATTATCAAGGCAAGAATCCACCTGTTAAGTATTGTGGACTAGCTCTGTTACACCCTGTGTATTAAAAAAAAATGTAAGTAGGTACATATCAGATATTTGTCCTTTTTTTGAAATCTGTCAATATTCATAAATTATCAAGTATAGTTACACATAGTTTACGAAATGGCTGTAATTGTGCATGTCTTGAAAAAGCATATGATATAAAATACCTAGGGATTATAATTGACAACGAACTCAGTTGGCAAGGACACATACAAGATCTCCCTAATAAGGTTAGGAAAATGGGATACATATATAGAAGTCTGAGAAATGTGGTAGATATTATATCGCTCAGGACTAAATATTAATTCCATCACTCAATCCCTATTATCCTATGGCATAATTGGATGGGTAGGGTGTTTTAGATCAGTCATGGATCCGCTGACAAAATCACAAAAATGCGTCATGCGTATAATCACCAAGAAATCGAGAATGTTTCCTTCAGATGATTTGTTTGGAATATTCAACGTTCTTGACCCGAGGCAATTATACCTTAAAGCCATGTATTCACTAGGGGACAAACCGCGAAACATTCCGCTCGGCATGTCGCATCAACATCTACGCTCATGTTTCGGGGACAATGACGCGGTCATTTGACGTGTACACACCGGGACTCGCATATCTTGTCGCGGAAATGTCACCCGATGCGATTACGATGACAGCTGCGGTATCTCATTTGGCGAAAACGGGGTTCCCCTTCCGCTCAATTCGAATGTTTTTTTTTTTTGGGTCTCAATTTTCAAATTAGAGGTTGTCCTGTAGTAAATTGAATATTATTAAAAACAAAGGGTCCTTTTTTGGCAAATACTTATTTGTTTTTCCAGACTTCGCGGAAATATATCGCCCTACGAGGTTATGATGACAGCCGCGTATCTGTTTATGTTAATGAGTTTATCGAAAAGAAGAGGAGAAAAAAGAGGAGAATGCGAAATTATTTACTGCAAAGAGAAAGAAGGACGGACATTCTATGCGATCTTCGATCGATACAGCTCGATGAGTTCAAGAACGATTTCGTTTCCCCGCATTGTCATCTTGACAGATACAGCGCATGCGTATTCACTTGTAAACATACCACGTGGTACTGACGCTCCGCGGAATGTTGCAGTGAGCACGCTCGGGTACCGTGCGCATGGCAACGTTGCCACGGCACGTAGAAATGCCGCGCTATGTTGTGCGCGACATCGCGGAACAGTGCACGACGTTGCAACGTCACGTAAACTCTATGCCGCGCGTGCTGTTGAGGGACAATTTGTCCCCTAGTGAATACATAGCTTAAAACCGTACTTGTAAAATTCCACAAGGACAAGGTACATTTTAAGCGTACACAACGTTAATTTCACTGCCCCGCTTGTTTTTAATAAGTTACCAAATGAAACTAAAGAAATTACAATACACAAACCTTTTAAACACCGTATCACTAATTTTATAAAAAATATCAGGTAGAAGGTATGCTGAAGAAGTGATCCGCCCTTGACCTCTAAATAGGCAAAATCTGCTTTATATAATATCAAATATACTTTAATATAGTATTTCTTTTTGTATCCACTTAAATTTTTTATTTTTTTGTATCTTATCTTTTATATTTATTTTTGTATATTCTTAAATGTTTATCTTAATTTTATACGTACATTTTCTTTTCTTTTAGATTTATGTATTGTTATTATTGTATATAGATATTACTAAATTTTTCCTACTTTCTTTTTTACGTCGATACTTCTTTACGATTGTTATATGTTACTATTACATAAATATCAAATGAGAATAACTGCCACAATAGGTTTTGTCTAGTGTGGCAGTTATTAGTAACTTATATTAAAACAAATATAAAATAAACAATGAAATAAATAAATAAAAATAAAATTTAATTGTGTTGTCTGTTGAGGTGAGTCGTCGTATAATTTTAATTGCAATTTAAGGGCGTAAATTAGGGTAGAAATTTAAGGGCGAGACTTCCTGGCTTGCCTGAGGGCGGCTCAATGTCTGGGGAAAACCAAACAATATATGCAAAGCAAAGTGTGATAGGCGTCTGATACACATGCTTCTTTAGTGGCACGTGAGCATGCGCAGTATCGACTTTGACAGTGGCATGCTTATTAGTGGCATGTGTGTACGCACATTGCTAGAAATGACAGCACCTAGTGGCATTCTCAAAATCACACCGCCGGTTGATTTTATAAGCATGCACACTGTCATTCCCCATAGAGAAGGGGTATCTTTTGCGAGCCTGTGTGAAACAGATTGCTTATTTAGTGAGCAGCTTATGTCATTCGCGGGCTTCGCGGCTAGTATTATCAATGCGATCTTCTCAGTCCGCGACAGATTAAACAAATATGGCGCGTTGGGGAGATGATAAAACATTACTTTTCGTGACTTATTATAAGAATCACGAATGTCTGTGGAATACTCGGTCACCGTTGTGTAAAAATAATATATTGAGAAATAATGTTTACGAAACTTTATTAATAGGCATGAATGATTCAAATCTTACAATAAAAATTATATAAACTAAAATCAAAAATGTGCGGATGGAAACCCGGGAACTTTTTTGATTTATTGGTTCACTTGAATTTTCTATTTCAGTTTGCAAAGTTTCCATTTTGAAAAAAAGCGTCTCTATTCTACGACAGGAGCATGCCACTAATAAGCATGTGTGTTTGATTGTTAGCTTTGGGCATGCTTATTTATGAGCATGCCACTAATAAGCATGCCAGTAATGAGCAAGTGTGTACTGTTGTTAGGGCATGCTTATTAGTGGCATGCTCATTAGCATGCCACTAAAGAAGCATGTGTATCTGTACCTATAGCAAAAATTTGACAACCACGCTGCGATTTGGTCGACGTCGTCTTCGACTGCAGATTTGACCACCAGATAGCCATCCGATTGGAAGCGGCAGAACGCTCTCGTGCGTGAAACCACCGGCCACATGAACACGTCCATTATTTCATGCATTAAACATTTTTTGTGTCAAGGATTTTGAGCACAAAAGCGTAATGGCCGGGCACTACAATGGCCACAATGGGTTTTAATGCCGCGTACGTCTTGCAGAAGCGCCCCTTTTGCCTGTCAGTGGTACCAACGGAATAATTGCACGATACACATCGTAATGACATCCGCGAGTGTGGGTTTGTTCGCTTGACCTGGTCGCTCAATTATGATGTTTATTCGGCCGTGTGAATAGCTTTCCAATCATTTCCACCGTTTCGTATCCTTGGCGAATCAAGGTGTCGTCGAAAGACTACAGATGTCTCTGGCGTGGTCCCTTCAAATAATCGAAAGTTTTTCAGATTGGGAGCATATATGCATACAGGGTTATTTGGAAAACATTAATAACCTCGCAGGACTATATTCCTGCCTTGATTATGAGTCGAAAGTGTTCAATCTATCATGACCTAATATCAATAGTTATGGAGATATGTGACATTAAAGTTTACATTTTTTTTTTCAATATTTGTGACTTGTTTTTTGTAAAACGTTGGACTATCATTACAGTAACTTATATCTAATATGTAAAATAGACCTATTTCTGATTTCGAGCACATTCTATATTATTTACCTACCTACACTATTTTATATTCACCGACAGTTATTTTAAAATACGCGTGTATACAGGTGTAACACAGCTAGTCCGCAATACTTCGTAATCGATATAAGTTATCGATGTAAGTTACTTCAACGTTTTACAAAAAATAAGTCAGATATATTGAAAAAAAATGCTAACTTTGATGTTGTCGCATATCTCCTTAACTATTGATGTTAGGTCATGATTGCTGGAATATTTTCGACTCATAAACAAGGCAGGAATCTACCTGTAAGATATTGTGGACTAGCTCTGTTACACCCTGTATAATTGAATTTTGATATAAGAAAGATTATTTTAACCAAAATGTCTGTGTGATATGTACTTTATTGTTCCAAGGCCAAGGTCTCCAAAGAATTGAGTTATTTTTAACCACATTGTAATAAATTTTTTTACGTTTCTGTTTCAGGGTCGTCAAACAGTCCTCGATTTACTTATTTTTGGAAAATTTTATTAAATGTTCAGAGAGGTAAAGAGTAACGACCCAGAGGGTGTTTTCCAAACTATGGGTCGCGACCCACTGGTGGGCCGCGAACGGATATAGATGGGTCGCAGTCACAACACCGCGCAACACGTCTCGTCCGGGTCGTGTCGTGTTTATTATAGATAACGAAGTGCATCCAGATATCAATGTAGTGTCTGCAATTTTCACTCACTTCGAAGAAGAGATGAATAAGTTCAACAGGATAAACTGGATTTAAAAACCATTTCAAGACAACATAGCGACTGAAACGTCAACACAAGCAAGTGAAGAGCTTATTGATTTGTCAGAAGATACATCGCTGAAAAATACTTTAAATCGCAAGCAATTAGCAAAATTATGGTTTTGGGTTGCTCACACTTATCCTTGCTTGTTTGACGAAGCGATGAAAGTCCTCCTCCCCTTCACTCCCTCATGTAAAGTGGGATTTTCTGCCATGGTTTCTATTAAGACTAAATACAGAAAGAAATTGGACGTACCTATCGAATTCACTGAGATTAAAAGTGACTAAAATTGAAATAAACGCTAATGCTGTTATGATAAAAAAAGCAATAAATTCATCCTTCCATTAAAATATCACAGATTAACATTTTTCGTAACTAGAAATTTCGATTATATTTGGAGGTTTTTTTTTCGTAATTGAAGTCTTTCGTATGGTTACAATATGAATTGGAAAAATGTGAGGCAGGAGGTGGGTCCCAAAAAAAATTTTTTTTGCGGGTCCTGGTCCTGTCAACTTTGGGAACCACTGCTCTAAGGTATGTGTGAATCTATCCAACTTGCCTGGGGATTCGATAGGAAAAAACAAACTCGAAGACGTAGGGTAGGTGAGCTACAATAGTGATGGACGGGCATCTGATGAGCGCAGAGGAGAACAGAAAGGACGAAAAGGTGAGTAAGTAAAATTTGGGAAGGATAAAAGCCCGCTGGACTAGCGAGAGATAATAGCCTTTTACACTTTTATTAACCCCTTAATATAATAAACATCTGTTATTAACTCCTTAACTTTTTATTAACTCATAAACTTTTGTTAACTCATTAATGAAATAAACATCTGAGTTTTTTATATTATTACATGAATTGGAAGGGTAAAAAATTCTATAAAAAAAACCACTAAAGCCGTATCGATCTCTACAATCTCCACCCTTAGCCAATAGTGAAGATCCGAGGATCATTTTATTTGATTTGTATCAATGCGAATAAATTTTTAATATTCCATATATGTAGGGTATAAAAGCAAAGGCGTGAATATCCAAAAAAATTGTTTTCAATGCATAATTACTAATTTAAATTGCAGTGAATTCTAGATTGTATGTATATATTCCTATAAACTTATAAGCTATGTTTCCTATAAAATCTTAAATTCAGTACATTATAAATTAGTAATCCTCGATGACTGCAAGCAAGTTTTTTTTGGATATTACTGTCTTTGCTTTTATATCCCACATACGTAAATTAATTTCAAGACAGTCCAACATTTTACACAAGATATAGGTCAGAAACATTGAAAAAAAACTTAGGTTTAAAGAATATGTTCTATTCAAAATTGAGTGAAGAAGCCTCCCCCGAAATTTTCGCTACTAGATACGAGATACTCTGTACATGACCATTGCTTGACTGCGTTTTTGTTGCTAACCATATACAAAAATATTGAAATCAATGAATTTCCAAGTCGCAGACAAAATGCAATTTTAAGGCGAATACCCCAAATATTCACACAGATTTTTCTAACAATGAAAGCTCGAAGGACATTGAATCCATAGACAATAGAATTTCACAATAAGAGTGGTTCCCACACACGTAGGCCGACCCCGTAACTGTTTGTACTTCGGCATGTACAATTTTACTATTATTCCAAATTGAAATGATAATGCATTTCGAATACGTGGTGAAACAGCGCGCAGCCGGATATCCGTTTGTGACGCCATTTAAAAAGATGGCGGAGGCGTCAAACGTCACGGTGACAGGTTAGAGACAAAGGCAATATTTGTGTTAGCGTTTATATTATTGAAAATTATAACTAAATCATTAATACAGCTATCGGACGATTCGTCATCCGAGGGCCTGAGGACCCAATTAGCTAGGTTTTTAAGCTTTCCAGATTTTATACTAAAGCAACAATTTGCCCCGTAGTTGGTAAATTACAAAAACGCAGATTTATAAATGCTCTGGAATTAGTTAAAAAAAATATACCTACCTATTCTTTATTTATACTGTGTTGTTAATTTTTATTTTATTTATTTATTAACGCTCCACAGGGCTTTTACAAACAGTAAGGTAAAGTGTCCATTTATGGAATGAATACTTTAAATGAAAATTAAATGATTGCACAAGAAATACAATCAAGAAAAAATAATAACCTATGAATATAATAATAACATAAAGTGAAGAGCAAATACTTAAAATACTATTACAAATATATAAAGATAAACATAATATAAAGTAAAAAAACAAGTATATAACAAAGCAGAAGCTTAAGAAAAGCATAATATAATAAATATAAATAAATAAATAAATAATAATATAGTATGAAAAGCAATAGCATAAGCTTATAAAAATCATAATATAATAATAAAAAATAATAAAAACAGTTGGTTATCTTACTCAATCAATAATCAAAACAATTACAAATCAATTATTTAAGTCCACTTTGACAAACAAAAGTAATGTTTCAATTTGTTAAAGGTTTTAATTATGTGTTTTAATTCAATATGTTTCAATTCTATCTATTATTTTTTTGGTTTATTTTATCTTCTTATATTTTATATATACTCTAATGAAAGTCCAACGTTTTACAAAAAATAATTCAGAAATATTTTTTTAAAAATGCAAACTAAGATGTCGCATATTTCCATAACTACTGATTATATTGGTCATGGTCGCAAGAATATTTTCGACCCGATAATTAGAGCAGGAATATGTCCAGCGAGGTTATTAATGTTTTTCAAATGACCCTGTATAGTAAAGAACGTCATTTTAGACGTTTAGCTAGTAAACATCTTGGATGTCTTATGCATGTAATTAAATCAAAATCGTAAACTTTTCCTGAATCAATACAGAGTTTTCTAGCAAGACGTGCATAGCAAAACTGCACCCGAAATAAATATATTTTTTGTATAGCAATAAAATAAATTAAAATACAATAATTATAAATGCTACTGAGCTGGTATTTTTTGAAATCCTTTTAAATATCACAAAGAATAGGTACAGCAAAGAAAATTAAATGATAATGCGTAGTAAGACGGTCAAAAGTAGAAAAAAAATTCCATAGATAATCGGCAATATTCAATACGATGCGGTTACTTCATTTTGCTTGCAAAGCTTCTGTCAGTCGGATGCTTGTGAGTTGTGAAACGTCAAAATATTATTCTTATAAAATGGTGACAAATGTATTAGAATTGTTGAACATATTCAAACTATTATACTTCATTAAAACGCAAATTTTACTGGGGTCCCGTTCGCACCCCGCTTTGGCCACCGATTCTATTGTCAATCTTCGGCACCCAAAGGTTAAAAATTCGTATATGGGACTAAAAGTAGACAAAAATTTCAATCGGACAATTCACATGGAAGACATTAGGTATAACTTTGAACACTATTAGGATTTTTTTCATTTAAAAGACTATTCCAAGACACTCACGTTATTGCTAATACCATACATAATATGTTATGATAGACTCCATTATAAATTATGTTTCAAACATATTTAGACTAAAAAAAAAACGAAAAGAAGCATGTTTAGCAATTACCTAACCAGTCTGACAACCTGTTTACAAAGTGTAAATTTTACCGAAACAAAAACAACTTCCTTTCAAACTGACACTGGAAGAATACGAGGACAGATTTAAAACACAAATACAACACAGACACAACAACAGATACCTACAACACGACAAATCCCAATTATAATCATTCCGTTGTCTGTCCATCTGTCCGTCAGTCCGTCTGTCCGTCCGTCTGTCCCCGTAACTTCGTGTGTGTAACTTTTATAAAAACTTTTTTTTCAAAACAACAAAAGGTCCACGAAAGTTTGGTCCAACGACAAAAGTTTCACGACAAAAGATCTAGGACAAGAAGTCCACAACCAAGGAACCACGACAAATGGTCCACGACAAAAAGGTCCACGACAAAAGGTCCACAACAAAAGGTCCGCGACAAATGGTCCACGAAAAAAAGGTTCGCGACAAAAGGTCCACAACAAAAGGTCCAAGGCAAAAGATCCACGACAAAAGGTCCAATGATAAAAGGTCCAACGACAAAGCGTCCAAGAGTAAATTTGGTCCTAAACAAAAGGTCCACGAGAAAAGGTCCACAGCCATTTGGTCCAACGACAAAAGGTCTACAAAAAATTGATAATTGAGATTGAGATTGATAAGACAAGAGATCCACGTACATTTGGTCCAACGACAAAAGGTCCACATTTTTTTCTTTTTTTGAGAAAGATTAAAGGTCCGCGGACATTTGCTCAAACGACAAAAGGTCTATAAAAAATTTCCCACCGATGAAAGGTCTACGAACTTTTGATCCAACGACAACGACAGCAGATATGTGGTTCAAATCCAAAATGTCCACGACAAAAATCCCACGTGACAAAAGTCTTATGTTATTATCCCAATAATAATAATTTCGTTGTCTGTCTGCCTGTAACTTATTTCTCAAAACTTTTTTATTTTTTATGAATAAATAAATATTTATTCTTTAGTAACCGACATGTAAACGTCATTTTTGACGGGTTACAGCTAGTAACTAATAAAAACTAGAAATATAAGTAAATAACTTTTACGGAGACTGAACCAAACGGTACACAATTCCAAAAATATTTAACTAACTGGGTACCTACATATCTACCTACCGGACAGAATAAAAAATTTAACAGGACAAAAACAAAAAAAAAGCATCTTAAAGAATTTTTTTTTTTATTTTCCCAGAACTCTGTACATCAATTATTGTTTTTTTTTCAAGATTGATTAATTATATGGCTGTAAGAAAACCAATAAACGAAAATAAAAATAAAAAAAAAGAAATATTACAATTGTCTGTGAAATATGACGATAGCTTTAATGTAAGGTACCTATGTATTCATAATAACTATTCATGACTATGTATTCTTTAAAATGTAAATTGTAATGTATTCTTTTAAAATATAATGTTAACTCTTGCACACAAACTACATATTACGCAGTTTTGCAAGATGTTTAGATTTTTTTAATAAACCGTTTTTTTTTAAAAAACTCTTACAAATGCACAACTACACTTTACAATACATAGTAATATCCGTGGGGAAAGTTTGTCCACACTTAAATATTTTAATAAACATCTAGTTTCTATGTAAACATTTAGTTTCGGGTAAGAATTCGATAGGACCAACACCATCATGGTGTTGATAGGACGCGTAATGTGTCTTAAAAATGTGAAAAATCATTTGTTATTTTTACTGACATCTGTTGCACGATATGAAAAGATTGTAAATCTTATTATTTTCTACTATTTCTACTGCCATCTGGCGGATTTACATAGAAACGTTTTGCATTTTGGGACCGATAACAGCGTAATAATTTATAATTCCGCTAGGTGAGGGTGAAATACTGTCATATTAAAAAAAACATTTTTTTTATTACAATCATTATATAAATTATCATTAAAACGTATTACATAACAATTAACAATGTAATGATGAAATTTTTGAATAAAAATCGCATACTTATACGGTGTAAGTAGTAGGCTCTCGATTGTCCAGGCTTGTAGTTAAAGAAAGAATCCGTTGATTAATAATGGGCAAAATATCAGTAACTTTAATCCTTTGCACTGCGAATGGTACCCACCGCTTACCCAGGACCGTTTTATGAGCAAAAGTTCCCATATCGGTCCTTCTCATTCGTCTCCAGGTTGACATTTTTTAGCTACAATGCAAGACCGTGCTGCCCCGCATGGGTCATATAAACTGGTGCGAGGCGGCACGG
Organism: Agrypnia vestita; assembly: GCA_016648135.1. Taxonomy (NCBI): domain Eukaryota; kingdom Metazoa; phylum Arthropoda; class Insecta; order Trichoptera; family Phryganeidae; genus Agrypnia; species Agrypnia vestita. The sequence continues at coordinate 24,558 of JADDOH010007689.1, forward strand.
CCGCAAAAACAAAACCATTCACAGACCGACACCATTAGATAGGTCTTTATTACATAAAAGAAATACATAAATAAATACAAGAACAAAAAAATGGTAATAACAAAAGAAGAAAAATAATACATAGTAGACAAATTTCGCGGTGGCGGCAGCGGATGACGCCCCCTTAACTGGGAAAAAAACGAAATAAAAAATAATAAAAATACCTTTGGATATCCGGCTGGGGAAGCACGGGACCGGCAGGTCTTCGTCCAATGCAGGAGCCCACACATTAACACAACACCGGGGAAGAAAAGAGTCAGAGAGAACAGAGTCAAACCACCATAATCCTTTGCACTGCGGAATATTTTTGATATAATATACCAGCAACTCCAGAGAATTTACGCATTCAAGCAAAAATGTTAGATTGTGTGGTGGTCGGGAGCCACCGCGGTTCTAGACGTACACATCTCGACTGCCCCAACGAACGAGGCAGTAACTCAAATAAATCCATTTTTCAGGGGGACCCTTTTAAGTTTCGGACCGGATTTCTAATTCTTTTTTGAATTTTCTCAAAATTTTTTTTTTTTAGTGTGCAGGTAATATTTAAGACAATCTTACTAGTAATTGAGATATTTTAATATAATTTACATTCCTACCTACTTCGTTATTACATGGAAGAAAAATGGCTAACTGATTTACTAGTTTTGTAAAATTCATATTTTTGTCTGTTAAATATTGCATTTGAGATACTGCTGTCTTTGCTGTAGGTAGGCAATCGTGGCCTAAACCTAAAAATGGTACTAACTCAAATACCTAAAATATTAAGTTACTGCCCGTTCGTTGGGGCAGTCGATCTGACCCGTGTCCGCCCGGTTGCGGGTACGTTACGGCAGACCCGGTCCCGGTTGCTGCAGGGACCACATCCTGTTGCCGGCCGACTATAACGAGAAAGTGATATTCCTGTACGCAACACAACCTGTAAATTGTTACAATTAATCGCAACATTCAACAATGAATATCATTTGCACCTTGTACTCACCTGCTCCATTATTGCCTCTGCTGCACATCATTCACACACGAGAGGATTCTTCTGGACGGGTGAGAATCGTCTCCAACACAACTCTTATATAAAAAAATGTAAATCATCAGCAACTGAAAACACTCGAACTACATAATACGTACTGAATGACTTAATAACCCCACTTTTCGTTTGTAAGCCCTTACAAAATTTCTATACAAATCTACACCGTTTGACCGATCAGGTCCAAATTTTGTATGCTTATTCTTTAGTACCATACATGACATTTCCTCCCTCCCCCTTACCCTCCTATCCCTGATACATTTTCTCTGCCGTTTACCGAACTGACCCAAATTTTGCATTGGTACTTATTCTTTAGGACTCGACGGGTAACATAGGTGACATTTCCCTCTGCCCTCTTTTCCCCTTTCCCTCCCCTGATATATTTTATATGCAAATCTGTACCGTTTGATCGATCTGACCCAAATTTTGCATTGGTACTTATTCTTTAGGACTCGACGGGTAACATAGGTGACATTTCCCTCTGCCCTCTTTTCCCCTTTCCCTCCCCTGATATATTTTATATGCAAATCTGTACCGTTTGATCGATCTGACCCAAATTTTGCATTGGTACTTATTCTTTAGGACTCGACGGGTAACATAGGTGACATTTCCCTCTGCCCTCTTTTCCCCTTTCCCTCCCCTGATATATTTTATATGCAAATCTGTACCGTTTGATCGATCTGACCCAAATTTTGCATTGGTACTTATTCTTTAGGACTCGACGGGTAACATAGGTGACATTTCCCTCTGCCCTCTTTTCCCCTTTCCCTCCCCTGATATATTTTATATGCAAATCTGTAACGTTTGATCGATCTGACCCAAATTTTGCACACGTATTCTTTGGGACCCAGTGGGTAATATAGGCGACAATCCTCCTCTCCCTTTATACCACCTCCTCCCTCCCACACGTATTCTTTAGGACCCGCTGGGTAATATAGAATATAGGCCACATTTCCATTCATCCCAGACTAGAATACGTGGAAGCATTGTTTTTATTAGAGGCTTTGCAAAACAATGGTACCTTTGTTTCCCCCCACAAACTTATTTTAAACTTAATCCTTAAGCCGTGCAACGCCAGGAACGAATAGCTAATATGCATATAAATAACATCGGTAAACACATAATCGTCAAAATCAAACCAATAGACTCGAGTATTTTATTTAAAATATTCAAAAATGTAGAAGCATTGCGCAGACTGACTAATATTATGTATCTGATGTTATATTATATTATGAGATGGATACCCACCTACATCTTCAAGTTTGTGTTTACTGGGGTATTATGCCGTGTTGTTACGACCTTTCGGGCCGACGTTTCGGATCCCATTGCAGGGTCCATCATCAGGGCTGATGTGTTGTCTTGGATGTTGGTGTTGTGGTTAAGTATCGGCTTGCAATACCGTGCCGAAGTCATGATGTGTTGTATTGTGTTGTATGTATGATTCATCTGTTGTCTGATCACTATCTCTGCGGAGTCTGCGACGAGAATGACTTTGAAGCGCCGGATACCAAGATGTTTTTAATTTGAGACCATCATCTCTATTAATGTTTAACACATCATTAACTATTAACACATCATGACTTCGGCACGGTATTGCAAGCCGATACTTAACCACAACACCAACATTCAAGACAACACATCAGCCCTGATGATGGACCCTGCAATGGGATCCGAAACGTCGGCCCGAAAGGTCGTAACAACACGGCATAATACCCCAGTAAACACAAACTTGAAGATTCTGAGTGGCCGTGAAAACCTAAGAACATTCTTACCCACCTACATATTGATAGACTGAGACATATGTACAAATGACTATTGACAATATCAATTGTTACTAATGTATCTTCGCTTATTTTCAATTTATCAATCCTTAAGTTTCTTTATTAAGATAGATAAAGCATGGAAACCATTATTTTTAATGACTTTCATATTTTGCCTAACATTAAGTTATTTCTACATTTATCTAAAGATAAATGTTTATATGTAGATTACTTTATCTTATTAATTTATGTTCACTGCAACCAGACGTCTCATGAAACAGCACTTGATATCCTAAAAATTATTGCTTTGTTTCTCCCATTTATCTTATGTAATCTTATCTAAAACATTTTAAGTTTTATCTTACAAAATATATCTGAATTGCTTTATTAAGGTTAACTTACATATCAGGGTGTAAAGCCAAAAGGGCGTTTGCGATTATTTCGAACTTTACAGGAGAGCAAAATAAATCTGATTTTATCACTACTTATTTTATTACTTAACGATCTAGATAAAATATCTTTTTTATTTTTTGTTTCAAATCATTTCGAGGGTTGCAATCGTGACAAACTTGGCGCGCCTTTTTTTCAACCCCCCACTTCAACAGCTTATAACATTTAGAGTTTAAAATTTTTCCACTTTTTTTATTTTTTTACATATTGATAAAACATAAATAAATATCTTGATAAAAAATGGAAGTGAAAAATATTTTTTGTTTTTTATTTATAGCACCCGAAAAAAACCTCAAACTCATGCCTCTAGACTAGAATATCCCCTTAAACGATACAGAGCGCAACAGAGCTAGTCCACGTCCACAATAATGTTCAAGCAAACATGATTTAATATTAATAGTTGAGGAGGTATGCGACATCAAAGTTTGCATTTTTTTTCAATATTTCTGACTTATTTTTTGCAAAACGTTATCTAGTGTGAAAAGTTCATCCCCTTTAATATAAGTCAAATAAATTTATAAAAAAAAATTCAGGGTTTTGTGGTGGTTAAGAGCCGCCGCGGGTCTAGGCGTATGCATCTGACCCGTGTCCGCCAATTGCGGGCGTGATACCGCTTAACCTCTCCCGGTTACTACAGGGACCACCATTGTTTCGCTGGCCGACGTAGAACGCGCAAGTGTTGTTCGCGCAAGCGCTGTTCGCAACACGAACCGTAAATTGTTACAATAAATCGCAACATGCAATAATTAGTATCACTTGCACCCTGTACTGATCGCCTCTGCTGTATACACATTCAGTCACACAACAAACGCGACAATCGCCGAGCACGCTGACACGAGAGGATTCTTGTGTACGGGTGGGAATCCTCTCCAACACAACTAACCCGCCAAAATTTTATTTATAATATATTTTTTTAAGTGTAGTTCATCAGCAACTGCAACACTCGAACTGCTACTTGATGTCTCAAGGACATCCACTTTTTGTTTGTATGCCCTGTGAAACCTGATTCGTCCCTAGAACGCCGATTGTCACTTGTTTTTACTTTATCACAAAACAAACTAAAAAAAAAATCAATTTCAGTCGCACGAAATTCGCACCCATTTTAATATTATGTATGCATCACAAAATTAGAAACTGAGTTATTTTACGCGCAATTGTACGATAAATATTTGGAAATGGATATATCCAAATAACAACAATAACTGTATAGAAACAATGTTATGTATTCATAGGATCCTTTTTTTGAGAAAAAAATACACAATAGTTAGCGGTTTATTAATTAATGATTAATTCATTATTTAATGTACAAAGTCGCTTAACAATTAAACTTAACTTTAATCTACAATGTATCACTCAATTGTGACCACTTTATTATCTCTGGGTAACACTATTTAACATTCACTAGAACATTCTCGCACGTATTCATATTTTTATTTTATTTCGCCACTAAGGTACTGCGCTCCACTATTCGCTTTATTTATCGCTTCGCTTACCTTACGACCGACCACACTGGGCGACGTCTCACGGTTCGCGGCCGACTTCGCACCTGAACTAACAGGCACGATTGTCAGTGTTGTCCAAGAAATGCACCACAATATCTGATGGACATCTGCATCCAGGACAGTATCACCGGAAGGCGGCTCACACTGCGGTCAGCTAAATCGGAGGCACTCTGCAGGCTGGTAGTACCAAGGAGACCTGGAGCCACCAAGTTTGCGGAACGTGCTTTCAGCTTTGCGGGCCCAGCCATGTGGAATCAGCTGCCTGCAGTGTCGCGATCCATGGAAAATCAGGAATCTTTCAAGAAGAACCTAAAAACTTACTTATTAGAGATTTCGCATCTGTAAAGCGCCCTTGAAGCGTCTTTCACGCAAAAATGGCGCTATATAAATCATCACAAACATAGCAAACATAACATGACGACAACTAAACTCTCGCGGCGGCGCGGTTGTATTTATATCCAAGTGCGTTCTTTCTAGATTATTCTGGTGTTTAGGAAAAGGTCCTCGTCGCTTCTCGGTTGTTTCAGGTACTTCCAGACAATTGATAATTGTAGACCATACTAGATCCTACGATAGTGTTGTTCCAAGTGACATATTACCAGGGGTTCGGACAATGCGTAAATTATTTTTAGCATCTCATTACAATATATTTTCTTACAGCGACGTCGCCAAAGGAGGAATTTTCTGTGGCGACATATTTTGCCAATCTTTAAATTTCACTGCATTGCACTATGCCGCCCACTAGCATCAAAAGTAATTACCGAATGGCAAAACTTTGTTTCAAACCTTTGAAATCTCCAGTCTGTGGTCTCCAGACGAATCCGCAGCTGTATCTCGGTACATTTTGTATTTATATCACTCTCATCATCGCAAAAGATTTTACTGAAATACTTTGAAATTTTAAACAATTTAAACCTTTTTATATTTTTATATAACTTGAACTAATCTCACTCGAGAATATTCCACTTGTCTGTGAAAAAAATATTTTCGCCGGTTCTGTCGCACTGATTCATTTATAGAATGTTCCGCGCGCAGGTGGGTACTCTCAATGATATAATAAACTAGATACGTTACAAGCGTGAAATCTTGGCAACTCAAAAGTAAGGGTGATCGGGCGTGACGCCACGCGGAAAAGGGAACGGAGTATCGTACACTATTGGAAGAATGGGCATGTTATTTTAGTCACCGTGACTTCAAATTACCTGATTACCTGGCTATACGCAGAGCGTTTGTGTACCGTGATTTGTTCTCTTTCAATGCAATATTTGCTACATATGAAAGACGGCTAGTATGGGAATAACGTGTCTATATTATAATACGTCAATGGGTACTCTAGTGCTTTTTTCGCTGGCTGACTATCGCCGGCTAGCCATATCAATAACTTCGCCAAATATCAAGTAATGCTTTCGGCGCGATGCTGTCGCCACTTATATCTATACAATCAGAGTTCTATCGGTTTCTAGATATTTCCGAATTATTCCAGGTGTACCTATTCCAGCCTCGAAATTTTCAATTTTAGTCGATTTATTAAAGATCTCATGACAATATTTAGGATATACGTCGATGCGGAACATGGAACGGGTCCCTTGGACGGTCTCATGTACCTTCCGCCAGCGTTCGAGAGCCATTCCTCCTTTGACCGTATTTCCAGCCACACGCGTTTAGCTTTGTAACTTTATCTAGCTTGCAACTATTTTATGTAAATCACATTCTGTAAATCTTGTATCCGCGATAAATCAGTGACTATCTATTCTTGCATACCTGTTGCCTTTCTTATTTGTTTTCTACATGTCGCACTATGGCTACATACATTGTGACTAGGGAATGCAATCCCGAGTCGGGATTGCCCTTTCGGGATCACTCGAGATTAAAATTTCCAATCCCGCGGGATCCCTACGGATCGGGATCCCGAATACTTTTGTGTTTTTTTTTTGTTTATAGAGCTGGATAGTAAGTAATGACAATGTCATGCTTTTTTATATCAGAAATTTTAATAAAATGTTAATTATTTATCATTGCATTAAAGTTTTTGTAGGCGTTTTTCCAAGCATCAATCAGTCAATGTAGTAGAGTAAAAACTACTAACTCGTAGTAGTTTTTATTACTATGTTAGGTTGATAAAATACAGCAAATATTATTCAAAGCTATTTTCGATATTTGAATGTGATATGAACATAAGTTTTAAGTACTCACTAAAAGCTCTATAGACATATAAGTACAATTAAACATACAAAACATAAAAATGCTGATCAATCCCGATAATCTCGTCCGATTTTTCGGTTCGGGATTGATCTCGTAAAATGCCTCGAGATCTCGCGGGATCGGGATTGCATTTCCTAATTGTGACACACGCATTGGATACCGTGGCTAGAGACGGACAAGTTTTTCCACAATGTGACCGTTATCATCTGTACCAACTCTACTTAATATGTTTTGTTACATCCTTAATTTTTCTTCTTTTCTTCTTGACTCCAGTATTTGGTTTGCAACGTCGCCTTCCACAACGATATGGATAACTATATTTAGTGGTAAATAATGGTTGACGGATAAAAACAGTGTTACCAGTCGAACTACGGGTTATGGGTAGGAGAGTGAAGTGGGGGGGTCGTGACGTAAATGCCAATCATATTTATGGATTCGCGAATTTAAAAGCTGAAACGAGTGTCATGTAGTGGTGAATACGAACCCAGCAAATAATTCCGAATGAAACACAGGAGACATCTATAATATTTTACAGGTTATCTTACTGTCAGTTAGGTAGTAATTAAAGTAGTATGTTGGTGTGTGCAATTGTATGTGTCTGTGTGCACGAAAGCGCATGTGTGAGAGGAAGTATGTCACCTAGCAAGACTACCCTCAACGGTAAGCCGCTCAAAAGATGTCGAAATGATTTAATATATGAAGACCCCATGGCAAGAAGTTGTTATAACATTCAAGTCATTTTGAGATAATTAGACATTTGCATTTCGCCTTTGAAAAATATGTTTTATTGCTAATTCGAGATTAATTTTTAATGATTTATGTCACTTAAATAACAAAGAATTATTTACAAAGTAAAAAAACGCATTTATTTACAAAAAAATAAAAATATACTATTTTCCCTAAAAAAATGCAGTTTACAACCATTTTTTCGCCTCTGGAACTCATTTTTAATAGAATAACACCTTTTTAAAACTGCTAAAACACGAACATCAAACAAACCTTCAAATGCTATCCGTTTTTACCAAATCTCAAGTAAGTACATATTATAATAGTCTTCAAATAAAAAAAATATATGACAGTACTGCCAGAGTAAAATTTATATTAACCATAAATATTCTAATCAAATTAAAAGGCGTGTTAATTTCAGAATGATGGCATGAACATGTTATTATTGAACATAACATGTTCTTCCCATCAGTAACTAATTTGATTGTTATGAAAAAGTATAGTTAACATGTTCATCCCTATGATTTGAATATCTAATTATTTTTAAGTTCTGAACTTATTTCCAATGTAAAGAGCTTACAATATTTAGTTTAGATGACTTATTAACTCATTTTTGACAAAAATGTTAGTTAACAACTTCTTGCCATGGGGTCTTCATATTTTTGAGGTCTCCATTGAAATATTGTTCCAATTTATAAAATAGAATAAAATTATACTGGTAACGATATTATTTTAAGAGACGTTCCTATCAATATTAAATATCGTTGACTTGTTTCTACCCCCACGCAAGTCAAGTTTATCAAAATTTTCAAGAGAGAGATAAAACTAAATATTTATTTTGCTTTATTTACACGCTGTAGCGAATTCTTGTATGATCGGTGAAACTAAAATTGTATTTAACAATTCTATATGGTAATCAAACAAAAAGAACTGAACCGAGTTATTTAACTGAACTGGAATTTTAATTTGCTGTAAACGCGAATGAAAGATAGGGTGTCTTTCTTTAAGCTAAAGCTCGGTCGCTGAGTAGAGAGAATTTCGTACATTGACCCTACGCTTCGTATCCTTGTGAGTGACAAGGATACGTAGCGTAGCGCACAATTATGTTGCTGTCGCGCTCGCTCGCCTCGCCTGTTCGAGCGTGACAGGAACATAATTGCGCGTAAAGCCATGTATTCACTAGGGGACAAATCGCGAAACATTCCGCTCGACACGTCGCATCAACATCTACGCTCATGTTTCGGGGACAATGACGCGGTCAATTGACGTGTACACACCGGGACTCGCATATCTTGTCGCGGAAATGTCATCCGATGAGGTTATGGATGACAGCTGCGGTATCACATTTGGCGAAAACGGGGTTCCGCGCAATTCGAAATGTTTTTTTTGGGTCGCAATTTCAAATTAACGTGGTTTTACTGTAGTAAATTGAATATTATTAAAAACAAGGTCCTTTTTGCAAATAATTATTGTTTTCCAGACGTCACGGAAATATATCGCCCTATGAGGTTATGATGATAGCCGCGTATCTGTTTATGTTAATGAGTTTATCGAAAAGTAAGAGGAGAAAAAAGAGGAGAATGCGAAATTATTAACTGCAAAGAGAAAGAAGGACGGACATTCTATGCGATCTTCGATCGATACAGCTCGATGAGTTCGAGAACGATTTCGTTTCCCCGCATTGTCATCTTGACAGATACAGCGCATGCGTATTCACTTGTAAACATACCACGTTGTACTGACGCTCCGCGGAATGTTGCAGTGAGTACGCTCGGGTACCGTGCGCATGGCAACGTTGCCACGGCACGTAGAAATGCCGCGCTATGTTGTGCGCGAGGTCGCGGAACAGTGCACGACGTTGCAACGTCACGTAGACTCTATGCCGCGCATGCTGTTGAGGGACAATTTGTCCCCTAGTGAATACATGGCTTAAGTGACAAGGATACGTATCGTAGGGTCAATGTACGAAATTCTCTCTACTCAGCGACCGGGCTTTAGTAGCAAAACTCGATTTAGTAAAGCCAAGGAATTAACACAAAACACTGTAATTTAATTATCGACTTATTTATTAGTGATTAATTAATTATTAAATAGACAACGTCTTTCTAACTTAGCGCTTGTCTTTAAATTTCACTATTTAGCAATATATCACTCATGTATGCACACTTTATAAACGCTGGGAATACTTTATTTATCGCTTGCAGAACATTCAATTCGATTCCCGCCATTATTTACTTCGCCACTTAGGTGAACACTCACTTCCTTATTTCGCTCGATAACTGTCCCTTCGCAATTTCACGACTGGGCACATCTGGCCGTCGTCTCGCGACTTACTTCACACTGAACGATCTGTCAAAACAAACTCCCTCGCGCCGCGGTGTGGTCCCGCTCGTAATACCCCAATCATCTTGTTTTAGAACCTCCTAGATTACTCTATATATTATTTTCTCGTGTGTAGGAGAAGATTCCCGTCGCTGGCATTTGCAGACTTTTCCCGAATATTGTAGATAATACGAGAGTGTGGTAGACTGTGCTAGAGGCTTCTATGTTATTGACGTCATTGACATATTACGAGGGATTATCTCTTTTACTATTTCGTTACAATGTACGAAATTTAAAAAAAAAAAGTGGTTTGAATTAGGCCGAATATAAAGGGTTATTTGAAAAACATTAATAACCTCGCAATACTACATACCTGCCATGATTATGAGTCGAAAATGTTCACGCTATCATGACCTAATATCAATAGTTATAGAGATATGCGACATTAAAGTTAGCATTTTTTTTTCAATATTTCTGACTTATTTTTTGTAAAACGTTGGACTACCATTACGGTAACTTATATCGATTACGAAAAATTCATTCGTTTCAATACAAGTTAAATAAAATGATAAAAACCCTGAAAATTGGAAGGTTTTTATTTTTTATTTGACTTGTATTAAATGGACTGAATTTTTCATATTCGATATAAGTTACTGTAACGATAGTCCAACGTTTTACGAAAAATAAGTCGGAAATACTGAAAAAAAAATGCAAACTTTGATGTCGCATATCTCCGTAACTATTGATATTAGGTCGTAATAGCTTGAACACTTTCGACTCATAATCAAGGCAGAAATATGGTCCTGCAAGGTTATTTATGTTTTCCACATAACCCTGTATATAATAATTGGACGTACAAACTGTAAAGGTATAAGGTGCCCGTAGGCTATCAACAATTTGAAAGTGGGTAGCCGAGAATTGAATACACATCCCTCCTGCCTTGACTGAGAAAATTAATAGTCTCAGAACCGAGAGAGGGTAGGTCAATACAAATATCCAAGGGTAGTTACATACTCAGTAAAAACAATGAGAAAAAAAACCTGTGCAAACGTATTTGAATTTAAAATTAATTAAACAGGTAGAGATATAACATTTCACGGAGTCATTTACTTACCACAATACTCACAATAAGAAGTACATTAACGACAGTCCGCCTTATTCGGTGATTACTTATCGAAAACAGACGACAAAAGACAAAAAACTAACCCATAAAAACCAAGTTTTTACTATACTCACTTTCTTTGTAAAATATAGCAACAATTAAAGACGAATTAAAACATATAACATAACACTAAACTTACAGGAATTTAATATATTTCTTAATTGTCAGAAAATGTTTTGAGTTTTGATATGACACTTCACGCTTTGTAGATTAAATTCTAAAAACATTTGTCAGTCAGTTTAATCAAGATTTTGATATATTTGTGAATTTTGCTGTCATCTGTGAACCAATTGTCATAAATTTTCGAAGTTTGTGGTGAAGTACCTATTACGTATACCGACGGAGTAATTCAAATTTTAAATATTCCGTGACGTCGTCAGGCCGCTGTTGGTAGTAATCAAACATTTTTATGGTTCCCAATTTTAAAAAATCAATTAAATTATCTAAAAATCAAAAATTGTACTATAATTATTATTTTTTTTAACGAAAATTTGATAGATCTTCTTGATCGTTGCCACGAGTCTGCTTGCAAAGTTTCAGCTCGATTGAATCACGGGAAAAGTATGTACAGATAAAAATATGTACAGATCCACAAATTCATTTAACACAAACTATCACCACATTGACATTTTCAACGCAACAATAAGAAACATAAAACAAACAATATCTACACTACCGCACCCAAACTAATTTGTACATTATATCTTCCCTTCTACTCCCGTCCCACATTCCCCTCCACCCTCTCCACTCGCTATTAATGTATGTTAAAGTAAATTTTTAAATTCAGTGGAAAATTTTTAAGATTGTTTTGCTGTTAACTTTTCCCAAAACAAAATAAATAAATAAACACACAAATACACACACTCACACAAACTCACTATTGGACATGTTTTTTCTTATTTTTTATCGATTGTATATATGTGTTTTCTTGTAATTGGCCCAAAACTCTGTACATCAATTATTGTTTTTTTTCAAGATTGATTAATTATATGGCTGTAAGAAAACCAATAAATGAAAATAAAATAAAATAAAATAAAAAGGGTTGAAAATCGATCCAAAGTTTTTTCGTCAAAAAAACAAGCAAGCACACGCCACGAGTTAAAAGAAAGGAAGTAAAAAGAACAGATGAGATGCTACAAGCACACAAGACGGAGACCACCAGACCACACGGGGAAGCAGGCAATGTCTATGGAGCTTCATCGTCAGTCATCCAGGGGAAGACCAAAGAATTCCTGGATGACTCAATGCACCAAAATCCTTCAGAGAAACGGCCTGGATGAAAGCGATACCCAGAACCGAAGAAGATACTGAATTCAAGAGAATGCTTTAGATTACATGTACTAAATCGACTTTGACCAATCACTCACTATATCTAATCTTCTCTTCCTCCACCTCTAACCTGACTCCAATCTCCTTATCCTTTTTCACCCATTATTTTACTCATTTCTAGATATACTATTTCTTTTTTCACATTCAATCACTTACCATTATTCAGTCTTAACATTGTTTTTTGCTTACTTTTATTCATTAATTAATTCAAAATAATTAACTAAAAATATATTTTCTAACTTTGTTCTTAACATCTGTGAATCTTTTTAATTAGTTTATGAAACGAACATTATGCTTTTACATTATATGTTTAAAAAGCTGTTAAGATTCCTCAATAAATAAATAAATAAATACAGCCTGAGAACGAAAATGGCCGAATCCAATAGCCTACTTAGGCAATGGTTGGGACTGTGCAAGGCAGAAGAAGATTACTCAAAATAAACGGTACGTGTTTATTTATGCGTGTAATTACTTAATTAATTTACATTTACGACGTTTGTAATTTTAGATGGGACCTCTAGAAAGTAGTCATGAATCTACAAGGTCTAATCAGTGTGATATGTTGTTTTAGGGGAATTTAGAGCATATGGGATTCCATGCCATGGAGATAACCATACCGAGGCATATAAGCACCACAAGATAACTACTCTTGAGGACTGGTGAACGATAAGCGATATGAAATATCTTCACAAAATACTTAATAATCGCATATATACACCTGAAATTTTAAATTTGATGCAATTTAATGTCCCGCATAGGCGAACAAGAGCACCACGCCTTTCCACTTAAATCATTAGAGAACAAACTACGAAAATGACTGTATTACTATATAAACTCGCGATATGAGATATTTTCTCATACACGTGAACACACAAATACACACACTCACATAAACTTACTATTTGACACTTTGTTATTTTTATCGACCCTTGTACTTATTACTCTTGCAAAAATGTGTTTTCTTTTAATTGGCCCAAGGCTCTGTATATCAACAACTATTTTTTTAAGATTATATGTATATGGCTGTAAGAAAACCAATAAAAAAATATTACACTAACTCAAAATCAAGGAGAGACTCTCAACCATGAAATGATCCTTCCAGAAGAGAAGATAGTATGGAGAAGCTTATTTTAGTAGACCACATCGAGGAAGGTCCCCACTCGTTGGACCGACCGAGTGGAAAGAAGAAAAAGAAGGCACTTCTCTGTTGACAGCGCTAAAATCTGCAGGATGGTAAATACGGAGGAGAATAGTCAAGAGGACGGAAGGTAATGAAGATCACATTGCTCAGTCGTGAGATATTCACTTGGGTGTGTACCTGTCATTCATTGCCTGCCGTTCACAATCGCGGTTAAAATTATGGGTTTAGCTCAATACTAGTGGGTGATGACTCTTGTGGCACAAATCGGCCTTCACGAAGGAAATGATCTCTACCTTGGCCGCCCACACTGGTAATGATTCATATTCCATCTGTGTACATTGCGCACACTCTTGTCTCCAGATGCCCCGGGTAAAATCAGAATCCTTGTGATTTTTAACCATTTTAAAAGACATTTACGTCTTTGAACACTTAAATACTGTCAGCTCTAGAAAAGTGGCCGCAGGGCTCGCCTCTCGGGGAGCCTACAACGGTGGTTCGCGATTGATGTCCTGTAATTAAAGTCTTTATATCTTCCAGTTATTTTTCTTCGTGATTCCGAGTTACAGTGTGCTGATTTATCTTTTTTTTTACCTACACCTATAACAATAAAAGAATCTTATATACGTCTATATAACAGTGATCTGCTTACATGATCATTTAAAAATGTATACATATGAAATTTATAACACAATATCTATCTGTACAAGTACATAAATCACAAATTAAGTAAAGACAATTAAAAGTGTATATCAATAAGAACGAAGACATGTATTCATATATGTATATTAACAAAGTTTAATCAAATAAATTAACTATAAAGTGTTCGTAAAGAAGATTTCGATAACGACTTAATGTTGAGAATATCTACAATTTGTGCATCCTCGTTTCCTAAGATGGAAAATCTGTTGATCGTGGAGTATTTTTGGTGAGATGTGTTGCTTTTGTTGCAGTGAAAGAATACTTGTGAACGGATATTTCTGGACGGTATGTGAAAAGATATGGATAATAAGAGTTCCGGAGAATCCAAGTTATAAGAATTAATTATTTTGTATAGATATATGAGATCAGCAATAATGCGTCTATCGCTATGTTTAATTAGACCTGTTTGAATATGAAGTTTGATTATAATTGATTTGTTCGATCGGAATTCTTGAGCTGAGAACCTTACGTAATGAGATGTATAAAATCTCCGAAATATTGGATATTTCAGCAATTTCAAAAGTTACCTAGACAAAATAACATTTTTCTACCTACGCATCTACTGCCAATGAGTTGTAAGAGATCTGATGGTGGGGAAAATATACATTCTATGAAGCTAACGTATCCTTAGATTTATGGCATGGATGTTTAAGAGATTCTGGAGAGACCAGGTGGACAGAGAAAAGAGCGGATTCGACAAGAGTGGTAAGAATTGCCAAGATCGAAATACCTTAGGAGAAAATCTCCTAAGATCAACTGAGATGCGGTATGCTTCTCTGATTGCGGTACTGACAATCCGAGGAATTACGAAATAGGAAGGACTTGCGACGTCGAGGATATTGTCCAATGGGGAAGATCTAGAAGACGTTACTGGAGGGATCATGTGGCGAGAGCTTGTTCTGAGAGAGTAGTGGGCGTAGCAGCGAAGGAGCTGCCGTCTGGTAGATAGATGGACATCTGTATCCCAAGAACAAGCTCCGAGCAATGACAGGACGCAGTCCTAGATTAAGCAGAAGAAGGGATACCTGTAGGCAGTAGAACTCCAGGAAGACCACCAAAACGCTGGACGGACAGCTGGTCATCCAACTACCAGGAGCAAGAGCCGAGAAACAACAGAACAATCACAACACAGGTAGAAGAAGATGTGTGTTCAATGCACTAGTGTTCCAGTAAGATTTTTTTATTTAGTATACGCATAGCCATCCATATGGTAAAAATAATTTAAAGAATAGTGATTGCTTTCTTAGGAAACTATTAAAGAGAAACGGGGGGACTTGAAAGATTCTAGCATTGTTTTAAAGAAATGCAAGGGGTGAAAATTTTCGAGATGTGGCAATAAATCTAGTATGTCTAAGCTGAATAGTTTGACAGAAATAATGTGAACAAAACGAAATATGAAAGAAAAAAGGCAAGGTCTTGAAAACAAAATAAAAAAATAATTGGTTTCTTTTGTTGGTGCGACTTTGTAAAGCTTTGCAACAAGTGCGCCCGAACCACTGAGGCCGAGGTAGACAGCCGACGATGATGATGATAGAAATTATGTTTGCAACTCTGAAGCCATGTATTCACTAGGGGATAAATTGTCCCTCAACAGCATGCGCGGCATAGAGTTTACGTGACGTTGCAACGTCGTGCACTGTTCCGCGACCTCGCGCACAACATAGCGCGGCATTTCTACGTGCCGTGGCAACGTTGCCATGCGCACGGTACCCGAGCGTACTCACTGCAACATTCCGCGGAGCGTCAGTACCACGTGGTATGTTTACAAGTGAATACGCATGCGCTGTATCTGTCAAGATGACAATGCGGGGAAACGAAATCGTTCTCGAACTCATCGAGCTGTATCGATCGAAGATCGCATAGAATGTCCGTCCTTCTTTCTCTTTGTAGTTAATAATTTCGCATTCTCCTCTTTTTTCTCCTCTTACTTTTCGATAAACTCATTAACATAAACAGATACGCGGCTATAGGGCGATATATTTCCGTGACGTCTGGTAAACAATAATTATTTGCAAAAAGGACCTTGTTTTTAATAATATTCAATTTACTACAGTAAAACCTCATAATTTGAAATTGCGACCCAAAAAAACATTTCGAATTGCGCGGAACCCCGTTTTCGCCAAATGTGATACCGCAGCTGTCATCCATAACCTCATCGGATGACATTTCCGCGACAAGATACGCGAATCCCGGTGTGTACACGTCAATTGACCGCGTCATTGTCCCCGAAACATGAGCGTAGATGTTGATGCGACATGTCGAGCGGAATGTTTCGCGATTTGTCCCCTAGTGAATACATGGCTTGATAGTTTGATAGATTTTTTTGATAGAATAATCATTTAGAGAGTAATGCATAATGTATTGGCGTAATGACAAGTAGCGATGTGAGTTTTAGTTATATCATTTTGTTATTTTGTTTTATCGCACGCATAGATTTTTAGTAACTTTCAATCATATTTTTACTCCCTTTATATTAACTCGTGGCGTCTGATTGATTGATTGCTTGTCTGACAAAAAACTTTGGATCGATTTTTAACCCTTTTCCCGTGATTGAATCGAGCTGAAACTTTGCAAGCAGACTCGTGGCGACGATGAAAAAGATGTATGAAATTTTCGTTAAAAAAAATAATAATTATAGAAATAGAGTATAATTTTGAATTTTTATAAATTTTAATGATTTTTTTCAGATTGGAATCATTACAAAAGTTTGATTACTACCAACGGCGACCTGATAATGTCACAGAATATTTAAAATTTGAATTACTCCGTCGGTAGGTATAATAGGTACTTCATTACGAATTTCGAAAATTTATGACAATTGGTTCACAGATGACAGCACACTTCGGTTTTTTGGGAAGAAATCAGATAATAAAGAGATATTTTTAGAGATTTTTGACATAGATATTTGTCTAGACATGTTTCATTTTCAGTCATTCAATTATTTAATTACATGATGGTAAACTTAATTTACAAAGAAAGGGAGTAAAATAAAAACTTGGTTTTTATGGGTTAGTTTTATCAATTTGTAAATTGACATATAGTTATTTGTTGTCTAGACTTTTTTATAGATTCCTTGAGTTCTACAACTTCTCAATAGAAAGTATCTAAATATTTCTTACCGTTAAGGCAGCTTTCGTAAAAAACCCATCGCTTAATAATTTTTTCGTCGACTTAAATTGTAAAATAGGTCACCACGAAAAGCTTTTTTATTTTAACGAGATAATATGGACCCTATGTCCACCCTGAAAGTTCATTCTAAATATTGGTGAAGTAATTTTTGAAATCGAATGAGTAGTTTCGGAGATTACCTCCTACATCCAAACGTAAAACTTTACGTCTTTATATTGTGTTCCATCGTCACCATACCTATACAAAAGTAATAAATGAGGAAACCGAATATTTCTTCCTATTATAATTAAGACCGATACCAGAAAGGGCGGGCCCAAACGGATGAAAAATAAGGCCTGCTATAGGGGGCGTGGCAATGACGATGACTGTCGATCCTCCGAAGGGTGGAATTGAAAAAGAAAGCGGAGACAGCCCGTTAAAAGCGCCCGATGTCCAGTATGAAAAAGATTTTTGCACGACTAGTACGCAGAAGAGTTTTTCGGGAAAGGTCTCGTCACAGCGACAGCCAGCTCATCAGGGGGCAGAGATCGGGAAATGGAATTGGCAGGGAGAGACGCTGGTCCATCAGGAATCAGAGAACTCTAAGTTTGACCGGCAGGAAGAAACGATGGCCCGTCAGGGCAACAGCCAGCTCTCCGGAAGGTAGAGACGCGGAAGTGTAACTGAAAGAGACCGGTTCCGCGTGAGAGTCCTGGAACGAGACGATATGCTCGAGACAACAGATCGGCAGAGCGACAGCTAGCCCATCTAACCGGAAGCAGACCAGCGCGGAGGCTGGACCTGTGTGTAGCAGACAGGGCGACAGCAAGCCCAACATGAAGCAGGGACTCGGAAGTATAGCCGGCAAGAAAACAGAGAAAATAATGCCATCAGCAGGATGGCCATCTCTTCGGACTTCACGCTTACATCTGATCTGAGTCGCAATAGATCAAGGAGATTACCACCGTTAATAGGGGAGTCCCAAACCTCCCTTATTCTTATCAAAGCCTTACTTTCACTATTTACTATAAATGTAGAAACGACTTTTGAGATATATATCTTTGATTACCGCCGAAATCAAAATGAAAAAATACACATGATGGGTTACGAACTACGGTAAACTACGACAAAAACTCCACAATAAATCATGTTCTTGGTACCTGTAACACGGCGTTTGCTGTTTTCGATATTTTTTGTTTAAGTTTTCAGCAATTCATCAACTCTGTTAGGAGTAAACTTGCGAGATGACACATTATTTCAATTAAATATTTAAATTATTTATTAATTTATACCAGTCAAAGTTAACCATCAAAGGTTAAATAAAAGAAATATTTTGGGAATGACCCATGAAGTTTTTTCACCATAAGCTTCAACACACTAATTTTATAATTTATACTGTTCAGACTATTAATTTACTGAATATTTAATTTTAAATAACCTTTTTAAGTAAAGAATAATACTCGTATACCTCTGGTATTATTTCTTCATACATTTCAGTTACCGTTATGAAAAAACATTTTTTTTGCAAACCAGTTGGTTTTATAGAGTCATGTTGTTAAAAGCAAAGTTATGTGTATAAATAAAAAAATAAACCACGTTCGTTCGGTTAGTAAAAAATATCAGTTTTATTTCATACATAAATATGTCCAACGACCGTAATAATAACTTTAACTCTTTAATAATCAGCTGAATGTTAGGTATCACTTGAATATGAAGTACTGACGCAAATTTCACTTGGGTTTAATTGTGATAATTATTTATTATTTATATTATATCAATTAGGTAGAAATATACTTTGTAAAGTAGGTTACGAACAGAGTCGGCAAAAATGCAACCGAAGCAGGCACAGGTTTAAACGACACAGAGCTGTGTACAAAAGGGTTAGGTGGTGGTTAGGAAATAATATACAGTACTGGCACACAATAAAGGTGTTTGAACTAATCTGCGCACAAACACATATGAATAAAGACACAGATACACATCCTTATTACTGGCATGTTCATTAGCATGCTCAAAACTAGCATGCCCTAACAACTGTACACACTTGCTCATTATTATCATGCTTATTTTAAGCATGCTCAAAGCTACAATCATACACATATGCTTATTACTGGCATGCTCTTGTCATAGAACAGAGACGCTCTTGTTCAAAATGGAAACTGAAAACTGAAATAGAAAATTCAAGTGAACCAATAAATCAAAACAGTTAATGGGTTTAATCAAATACAAATGCTTATTACTGGCATGCTCTTGTCATAGAACAGAGACGCTCTTGTTCAATATGGAAACTGAAAACTGAAATAGAAAATTCAAGTGAACCAATAAGTCAAAACAGTTAATGGGTTTAATCAAATACAAATGCTTATTACTGGCATGCTCTGGGGGGGGAGTGGGGGGGGTGGGGGGGGGTGGGGGGGGGGGGGGGGGTGGTGGTGTGGGGGGGGGGTGGGGGGGGGGGGGGCTTGCATAGAACAGAGCGCTTCTTGTTCATATGGAAACTGAAAAGGAAATAGAAAATTAGATGACCCAATAAGTCAAAACACTTAATGGTTTATCAATCAATGCTTATTACTGGCATGCTCCTTGTCATAGAAAAGAGACGCCTTGTTCAATAGGAACTGAAAACTGATAAGAAAATTCAAGTGAACCAATAATCAAAAGCAGTTAATGGGTTTTAATCAAATACAAATGCTTATTACTGGTCATGCTCTTGTCATAGAACAGAGACGCTCTTGTTTCAATATGGAAACTGAAAACTGAAATAGAAAATTCAAGTGAACCAATAAGTCAAAACAGTTAATGGGTTTAATCAAATACAAATGCTTATTACTGGCATGCTCTTGTCATAGAACAGAGACGCTCTTGTTCAATATGGAAACTGAAAACTGAAATAGAAAATTCAAGTGAACCAATAAGTCAAAACACTTAATGGGTTTAATCAAATACAAATGCTTATTACTGGCATGCTCTTGTCATAGAACAGAGACGCTCTTGTTCAATATGGAAACTGAAAACTGAAATAGAAAATTCAAGTGAACCAATAAATCAAAACAGTTAATGGGTTTAATCAAATACAAATGCTTATTACTGGCATGCTCTTGTCATAGAACAGAGACGCTCTTGTTCAATATGGAAACTGAAAACTGAAATAGAAAATTCAAGTGAACCAATAAGTCAAAACAGTTAATGGGTTTAATCAAATACAAATGCTTATTACTGGCATGCTCTTGTCATAGAACAGAGACGCTCTTGTTCAATATGGAAACTGAAAACTGAAATAGAAAATTCAAGTGAACCAATAAGTCAAAACAGTTAATGGGTTTAATCAAATACAAATGCTTATTACTGGGCATGCTCTTGTCATAGAACAGAGACGCTCTTGTTCAATATGGAAACTGAAAACTGAAATAGAAAATTCAAGTGAACCAATAAGTCAAAACAGTTAATGGGTTTAATCAAATACAAATGCTTATTACTGGCATGCTCTTGTCATAGAACAGAGACGCTCTTGTTCAATATGGAAACTGAAAACTGAAATAGAAAATTCAAGTGAACCAATAAGTCAAAACAGTTAATGGGTTTAATCAAATACAAATGCTTATTACTGGCATGCTCTTGTCATAGAACAGAGACGCTCTTGTTCAATATGGAAACTGAAAACTGAAATAGAAAATTCAAGTGAACCAATAAATCAAAACAGTTAATGGGTTTAATCAAATACAAATGCTTATTACTGGCATGCTCTTGTCATAGAACAGAGACGCTCTTGTTCAATACGGAAACTGAAAACTGAAATAGAAAATTCAAGTGAACCAATAAGTCAAAACAGTTAATGGGTTTAATCAAATACAAATGCTTATTACTGGCATGCTCTTGTCATAGAACAGAGACGCTCTTGTTCAATATGGAAACTGAAAACTGAAATAGAAAATTCAAGTGAACCAATAAGTCAAAATATTTTTGTTTTTAGATTTTATAATTTTTATTGTAAGATTTGAAACATTCATGTCTTTTAATAAAGTTTCATAAACATTATTTCTTGCTATATTATTTTTACATAGCGGTGACAGAGTATTCCACAGGCATTCGTGATTCCTATAATAAGTCACGAAAAGTAATGTTTTATCATCTCCCCAACGCGCCATATTTGTTTCATCTGTCGCGGACTGAGAAGATCGCATTGATAATCGATACTAGCCGCGAATGACATAAGCATGCTCATAATAAGCAAGTCTGTTCACACATGCTTAAAAGATACACCTTCTCATGGTGAATGACATTAGCATGCTCATAAATCAACCGGCGGTTGATTTTTGAGCATGTCACTAATGAGCATGCTCATTACTAGCAATGTGCGCACACACGTGCCACTAATAAGCATGTGTATGTGTGTCCGCGACATATGAAACAAATATGGCACGTTGGGGAGATGATAAAACATTACTTTTCGTGACTTATTATAGGAATCACGAATGCCTGTGGAATACTCTGTCACCGCTATGTAAAAATAATATAGCAAGAAATAATGTTTATGAAACTTTATTAAAAGGCATGAATGATTCAAATCTTACAAAAAAAATTATAAAAACTAAAATCAAAAATGTGCGGATGGAAACTCGGGAACTGTTTTGACTTATTGGTTCACTTGAATTTTCTATTTTAGTTTGCAAAGTTTCCATTTTGAACAAGAGCGTCTCTATTCTATGACAAGAGCATACTACTAATAAGCATGTGCGTTTGGTTGTTAGCTTTGAGCATGCTTATTTATGAGCATGTTTAAAATAAGCATGCTAATAATGAGCATGTGTGTACAGTTGTTAGGGCATGCCTATTAGTGGCATGCTCATTTGCGTGCCACTAATAAGCACGTGTATCAGTACCTTAAAGGTCAACTAGCATCAGTTGCCCCCTGAAGTTTGATGGACCGTCTTCGGCGTGGCCGAAATGTCACTCGCATTCTACGTAACGCTGACCTTCTATACTCTTCAGAAACGTTGGTTCCCGTTGGTCTGGAGAAGAAAAAAATGACAGAGATCGCGTCTCGACATCCTCCGAGACCTCGGGAAAGATTAGCGATTGCGGCCGACGCTTCCCAAAGGGGTGGCCCCTGAAAACATTCGAGAAACGCAAATCCGAGTGAGAAAACGCCGCAAACGGAACAATTTCATTATTACTGGGAATTGGGAGGAAGGAGTCTGCGGAGAATAAATCCGCACTCCGTTCCACAACACCGTTCCTTATTTTTCCTCCTATTCATCTTTATTTTTCATACAGAAGCAATTTCCTCGAGCAGCGCCGCCCGCGGCCGCCGCCGAGGAAGCGCCCTGTGATCTCGGCTGGATCGCATTTCAATTCCCTGTTTTGGCGCTTCTCTTACTAGGGATGAACGAAAAATACCTTAACATTTTACGCACTTGTCTGCGACGCACGGATTCCGTGAGACGGAACTTTCTACATCACAAAGGCTGGACATTCACTGCAAATGCATTTTTCAGCGTTTTTTTACAAAAATGTGGGTTTTAATTATTCATTTATATTAGAATGTATAAAGAAAATACTAGCATAGTAACAACATGATCATATAGGGTTGAGGGTAGATTTAATACTGTGATAACAATCTTTTTTCCGCTGAAAAGAATGAGACGTATGATTCATCGAAGAAGTTGGTATCAACGCAGTGGTTATCCATTAGATTGGCAATCCTATTTCTTGGACCATTATACACGTAAATTTTTGTGGATTTAGTGGTTTCCAACAATCTACGCACTCTTAGATCCGGCCTAGCAGTGATAATGCCAAATTGTCCGGGATCTCGGGCGAGTCTATCTGTCCGTTGACAGATTTGTAGAAGAAGGTCAGGTCAGACAATTGTCTTTGAGTGATTAGTTTGCTGATTTTGAATCTGTTATTTACGGTCTCAATATCTCCTGGTGATCGTATATGATGAGCGATGCATTTACATACTTTGTGTTTTATTCTTTCGAGCTAATTGATTAGTTTATTGGTATAGGCGACCATTAGTAGACCAGTATTAAGTGACTTAAGGCGGCACATTCACTGCAAATGCATTTTTCTTCGTTTTTTTTATACAAAAATGTTTATTATTCATTTATATCAGAATGTATACTCTAGACTGCAATTTTTTAAGGCGATAATTTAGATAGAAACTTTGTTATTATATAAAAGTAACAAACTGGATATTATTTACAATAATTAATAAAATATAAGCATTAATCGACAAGAAAAAATCGTTTTTAGTGTCCTAGGCGGCGCTAATTTTTTATGAATATTTATATATACGCATATGTTTTTTTATGCGTATAAAATATACTTCATTATCTAGAATTTTTACTACGGAAATCAAGAAATATTGAATATTAATAAAGTTATAATGTTTTAAATTTGCAAATAAATTTTGATGATAAAACATTACTTTTAGTACCGAAAATAACCTGTACAAATAACGGTTTAACCATCACTACTCCTAATGTTACATTTAAATGTCAAAACCAAATGTAATCGTACACAAAAAGCACTCGGTTTACTCGATTTTCTTTAAAACATTAAAAAAACATGTTATAAAAACAGATCTCTTCTTTTTTGTCTCGTTTTGTTTGCGCATCGCGGCAGCCCTGCGCGGGCCAATGGAAATTAAATATTTTTTTACTCCATATGTTTATGACACGAGAGTAATAGAAATGGCCGCGGGCCATGGCTTCTCTTTACTTTTTCCGTTAACCAAAGATAAATATACGCAGAAGAGAGGAAAGCGAAATTTGCATACTTAATAAGCAGATTGTTGATCGTGGCTAGATGGTACCGCGGCTGGAGTACCTCCAGGATCGCAACTGGCGGCCGGCGACCCGTGACGGAGTCAAGCCGCTCGGAAGGGGGCGTACCCACCGTGTTGTGTAAGCGCTTGTTCAGACACAGCGGGAACCGCGCACTTTCAGAATCGCGTTTCAAAACACGCGATTTGTGTCATGTGTTCACACAGCCGATTTGTGCGCGCGAAAATAAACGTCAGTTTGACAGCTCCGGTGCCGTTCTCCAGCTTTGAATATCGAATAGAGATATATTCGCTCATTACTTTGTGACCGACGGCCGTGTTCCATGGCAAGACGCAGAAACATCATTCTGTCAGTTCATTTTTGGTGAATAAATACCTACTTACCTAAAATACTCTATTTTCCACCATTTCCAAATATCTCCATCAATTCCTGCCGAGCTTGGCTCTTGGCATATTTGAGTAATCCTCACACTGAAGATCCCATATTATAGGTCTTTTCTCCACTTCATCAATAAAAAGTTCAGTGTCAAAGCGATCCATAACCATAGAAAAGAGAATATAATCCACGCGTGCTCCTGTTGTGACATGGGAACCGCGCGGTGCCCGCAACGCAACTGAACGCTCTCGAAAGGCTCCATGGTAATATGATCGCGCGAACGCGGTTCCCGCTGTGTCTGAACAAGCACTAATGCGATATTGTAGTTTCAGTTGCGGCATTAATTACTGTATCAACAATTAGGGCTATGCATGCTAGAACGACAACCCCATTCGAATCACCCTTCACTTTTTTTAATAATTTCTAATTTTTCATTTGTAGGGAATCGATTAGAGATTGGATCAGTAGTTTGAAACTCCCTTTATTCTATGTGTACCGAGCGACTTAAAAATATCACACACAATTTTTTTAATATATTAAATTACCCCTTCCACTTGAAATTCGAATCGCGCGCAGAAAGCGAGCGTTTTCACGAAATCCCTCATTTATCGAATCGTACAAGTATACAAGATCTGATTGACTAATTTTCATTAATTAACTATTAATAATGTTTCTAACCTGGTTGACTCATCCTACTTATTAGAGATTCGTCTTCTTAGAGATGTATGAATGTAGCCGAATCAAAAGTGGCGTGCCAAAATAGAATAATATGGCATTCTATCCTCTCTGCCTACCCCTGCGTGGAAACGGCGTGATGGTTAGTTACTTAGTTAGTTGTCCTACACACCCTGCACGTTCAAATAATTTATTTTACCCAAATTTTGAAGAACTAGTGGCTTAAAAAACTGTTTAATAAACCGTTCCGTGTCAAAATTATCCTGAATTCCAATAACCTAGAAATTTCTGCAGATAAATTCCTTGCCTTCGAACTTAAACTTACCGCAGAGCTTTGGCAAAACCTTCGATTATATCAAGTTCTCATTAGGTTAATTTTCAATTATTTTCATTAGGTTAATCAATGTTTCTAGTTAGTCCAGACAAATTTGTACCTCCTTTATCGCTGGTCGCGTGCAATCAGTTCGTAAAAAAACATATTTATATTTTGGAAAAAATGTGAAATTACTAGAAAATATTTATCTGAGTGAACATTGTGATTATGTTTAAATCTAAATAATATATCAATAATTTTGGTAGGAATATTATGAGATACATTTTTTTTAAAGTAAGATTAGAACATTATTTCAAACTGCAATTGACTGCACTCCACTGCTAGATGTAAAAAAAACAGGAACACAAATCAAAAAAATCATTCATAAAAGAAAACGAGGTTGAAACAAACATAACTATTAAAATACGTTCATCGCAGTGTGAAAATTAAAAAAAATGCGACGAAAAAATTTACTCATAACAAAATCTCTACAACATAAACATAACATAATCGTAACATAAACGTAATATAAACGTAACAAAAATATAACATAAACATAACATAATCGTAACATAAACGTAATATAAACGTAACAAAAATATAACATAAACATAACATAATCGTAACATAAAGCATAAACGTAACGTAAACGTAATATTAACGTAACATAAACGTAACATAAATATAACATAAACATAACATAATCGTAACATAAACGTAACATAAAAATAACATAAACGTAGCATAAACGTAACATAAACATTATATTAACGTAACATAAACGTAGCATAAACGTAACATAAACGTAACACAAACGTAACATAAACTTAGCATAAACGTAGCATAAACCTAACATAAACATAACTTAAACATAGAATTTATCAATTTTTTGTATGTATCAATGGCGACATTTATACACCAGTGTCTCAGTAGTTAGGTAGATCTCATTACCAACGGCATTAGCCCTAAAAATACCCAATAAACTTCCATACCTACTTTCATATCTATACCTTCGTCTCTATGAGACATCTATAATATATCTTGATTATTTTTTTCATTATTCATCCGAATCGCAACTTCTTCATTCGTAACTCTGTTCATTCAGCTTATTTCAAATTGAAACATGAGGCCTTATTTTTTTGAAATGACACCGGTGAGAATTGTCGAGAGATTTTATTTGCAAATTAAATTATTACAAACAAAAAATGAGTATAAATGAAATGAAGGGAATTACGTGATTTGATTTTTATATCACTAGGATATTAAAATAATGAATTAATGTAAAGCCGAAATTCAAATATAAAAAAAATCCATCATTTCTCATAATTGCTAGTTATCATAATAAATTGAAATGCATTATGTAATTAAGGTTCTCAATTTTCTTTCTCCGCCAGAGTCATAAAATCTGACTTGTCATTACAATAAACCTAGGTGAATACCGTGATGTGTACGCACACGATTAGCAAGCTAACATTGAGGCGGTAAACCGTCCACATCCGATCCTTATCGTCTTCAAGATTACCTCGAAAATCTACAATTTTCGTACATATAAACACACAAATATGTTAGAAAACCTGTAGATAATTGGTTTTGTTGAAAGAAAATGTGCCAATGAAGCAAGTGTATTGCTGTGTGCACGCTGTTACATTATTGGAAAAGTTTTTGAAAAAAGAAAAACAAATGACTGGGTCTCCATTTCTGTGGAGCTCTTCCGCCGTGACTGATATGAAACATTCCCTTGTGCAAATTTGTACGAGACATGTACTTATTTAGAAATGAAATATCTAAAATGTACATATCCGACTTTTGTAATATTGGGAGCAATTTAAAAAATCCCTTATTTTTTTAATAAACGATTCTTAAAAAAAAAATTACTTTTCGGATTAAGAGTCCGTATTTTATTTTTAAATAAGAACATAGATGTCCTTCTCGTTCTGGTGTTTATAGCGTAAACTTTGTGGTTGGAGATAATTTTAAATTTGAATTAACTAAAAACTTTGTATACGTAGTAACTTTACGTCAACGTACCTACTACGCATTTGTACTAAATATCCAGTACTTATTTTAGTTAAAACATTTTAACAGGGGCGTGTCTACTGTTATGGTTCGGTCATTTTTTGATTATCGATTATATCGTTATCCAATCAAAGGCGTCTACAATTTACTTCTGTAGTTTTCTTTTATGGTTCGCGTTTATTTCCACATATACTAGAGTAAGTCGGTAGGTACGCCTGAAAATCAGTATTTTCAATTTTTGAACTCCTTTCATACCCCATATAAACATTTTAATAATATTTTTACATGTATGTATTTCTATTGTTCTCAGAGCATACCTACATATAAAAATATTGTTACCTAATCACCTGTTTGTAAAAAAGCACCTAAACTTAAGGCTCCCCGGGTGGTGCAACCCTAAGGCCGGCCGCACATCGGATACGAATTATTACGTACGTATACGTACGACTACTTTCGTACGAATTGGAGCGCGCACATTGATTGCGTCTTGCGTTGTCACGATCAGTTACTTTGCGCATTTCTCCAATGACGTTTGTGCCAAATGAATAATCTGTATCTTATGGAAAACTCTATTATGGCAGACTTAAATAATGACAAATTTCATGACTATCTATCTAATAGATTCACAAATGCCGGAGAGAATCGAAGTGCAACGAGAGCTCATAACATCGGAGAAATATTCAAAAGTTTTTTTGTTCGAAGTACATAACTATACCTCACCTTCATTAAGCCAAATTATTTACCTTACAGGTATTTTTTAGTTCTTTAGAAATCTCTATCCTATCTAGAAATAATAGAGAATCCTCCGCCATGATCTGCGCTGATGGTCACGTAGTTGAATCACTTTGGTCCCACAAACGTTTGTGGTCATGTATCAAATTGACAAAATTTTCAATATCCGTCGTACGAAATCGCAAGAATTTCCGAACAAATCCGGATCGTGTCGGACGTCGCATCTATACGTGCGTGCTCGCACTACTAAATCGTGTACAGTGTGCGATGTTCAATACTATTTCGAAGGTCAGGAATGTACTTGCATATTCGTACGTATACGTACTACTCAATTTCGTACGAAAACGCATCCAGTGTGCGGCCGGCGTTAAGTTACAAAGTTAATAAGCGGCAACTGGAGCAGAAAAACGCCATCATCATCCCGCGATGACTTTCTCAACATCCGGCCTCCGCACGAAGTTTTTCCATCCATTAGAGTTGGCCGTTGTTTGACGCGCAATCATGCCGGCCATGGTCGGCCTTGGTACGGGCAAGAGTTATGTTTATGAAAATGTTTTCTTATTTAATTAAACTGAAACTCTACATCCTCGGGTCGGCTCTCGAGCAAGAGGGATCTGGCCGCGAGCGCTTTGTCCGACGCGAGTGAGAGTATCTTCACCGTTTAGCATTCTGAGGAAACGGGGGTGCGTTGCGTTAAGTTGGTCGGAAAATAATTTCTAATTAAAGTTCATTGAATATTGTTTCAATATTGTCAACAAATCGCGCAGGGATGAGGCTGAGCGCTGATAAATAAATCCGGAATCATGGTTGGCCAGCACGGCAAAGCTTATGGTTTCGAGTTCGTAACTCGTATTTAATCGTAATTTTTAACAATTCATGTGTCTATGACGAAGTGAAACGAAGAAGAAGAATACAGTCCACTCCCCGAGGGCAAGAAATGAAGATATTGGATCGCGTTTCGGAAGAGAGCGGTAAGTCCTGTTTCCAGCATCCCCTTCAGCTTGCCCCAAACAATGGTGACTGGCAGAAGCCGTGATCAATGTAACATAACGTGCCAGAACAGACGTCTAAAACAGGTGAACAGTTTCAAATACGTCGGTGTAGTAACATCTCAGGATGGAAAGCAAGAAGGTGAATTGGATAGGATAGGAGCCGCAAGCCAGGTAGCACGATCCCTGTATTATCCCGTACTTAGAAAAGCGGAGCTCAGCCAGTGATCAAAGTTGGCAGCATATCACATCACAGGGATGAGGCTGAGCGCTGATAAATCCGAAATCATGGTGATTGGCAGAAGCGAAGATCAATGTAACATAACGTGCCAGAATAGACTACTAGACTAGATCTATACCAGAATAGACTAGATCTAAAACAGGTGAACAGTTTCAAATACCTCGGTGTAGTAACATCTCAGGATGGAAAGCAAGAAAGTGAATTGGATAGGAACAACCAGCCAGGTAGCTTTAGGGCAGTCAGCCAGGCAGCCAGCTGTATTATCCCGTACTTAGAAAAGCGGAGCTCAGCCAGTGAGCAAAGTTGGCAGTATACAAATTTGTTTTCAGACCAACCCTAGTGTACGGCCACTGGCCGTAAGAACGCGCTCAAGGCTACAGGTTTTCTACGAGGAATAGTAGTAGTTACCAGAAGGGAGAGAATCAGAAGTACTCAAATAAGAAAATGTCTCGAAGTAGAACCTTTATTGACGTTTATCGAGAAATCGCAGTTACAAAGGCTGGGACATATCTTGTGGATGCTGGAAGATATAAACGATAAACTAAAAAGATGGAAAGACCACATCTTGGAACTTTTCAATGATAATAGAAGCGACGAATATGATAGGGGAAATATTTCAACAGGCCCACCAATCACAGCAAATGAGGTAGAACATGCAATTCGTCTCTCTAAACCCAGAAAAGCAGCGGGTCCAGATGGAATACAGGCTGAGGTCCTGAAACTTATAGGGAATAAAGGCATCCTAGTGTTGACAAAGCTCTATATATAATATAGGAATTATCCCTCTAGATTGGCTTCGACCCACTTTTATTACCCTCCAAAAGAAAATGAAAGCAAGAAAATGCAGTGACCACCGTACAATTAGTTTGATGAGCCACTTATTAAAGGTATTTTTGCGAATTATACATGGTCGTATATATCGCAAAGTGGAAGAAAAGATAGGTGTAACACAATCTGGCTTTCGAAATGGGTTGGGTACTCGGGAAGCGCTTTTTAGTATTCAAGTACTAATCCAAATATGTAGAGATGTGAATACAAATGTACATACATGCTTCATTGACTCCCATAAAGAGTTTGATAGAGTTAGACATGACAAAATGATCCAAATTCTGAAAACCTCTGGGATAGATGATAAAGATATAAGGATAGTAGGAAATCTATATTGGAACCAAAAAGCAGCAGTAAGAGGCGAACAATGTCTAACAGACGAAATAGAAATAAAGAGCGGCGTGCGACAGGGATGTATTCTTTCACCCATGCTGTTCAACTTATATTCAGAAAAAATATTCAATGAAGCTCTGCAAGAATCTACTCAAGGACTTGTTATAAATGGAATAATTTTGAAAACGTGTTATCATTTTTCTTGCGCTTAAGTGAGAGATCAATACTAAGAGATAAGATTTAAGGCATAACATTTAAAAGGCGGAGAAACCCAACGAGCAGCGTGGGTGCGCTGGCCCGCATCTCCCCTCATGCGATATAATAATTAATATCGCACGGAGGAGCCGTGGGCTAAACACCTGCTACTGATCTGCCGTTTGACGGGCCCGGATTAGTGATCCTCCCCCCGCGCCGCCCGCCGCCCGCCGCCCGCCGCCCGCCGCAGGGCCGGGGCGGCTCGCCATTCACAAAGGGCGGCTTACGTCGTGAGGCGCTTCGTTCTTTATGCAAGTTCAGGGACGCTGAGCGACGCCGCCTTAGAGAAAGCGCGGGCACAAAGAGCATCGGGACAGGCTGAAACAATATCGGGTGGACCGTATCACATGTGGGATACAAGTAGAGCCTCCAATCCGAATATTCGAATATTCGAACCTCGAATATATTCGCCTGTTTTAAAGTGTGGTGGCCGAAGACGCACCGTACACACGAGCAAAGGAGTATCGAATACGCTGACGCCTAAACACCGGAGGCCGTCACCCTCGGTACAGCGGTCACGAAAAGAAAGCTGACTTCGTCAAGAATGCAACAAAGTAAGCAGAGAGCAGCAACCGAGAACAAAGGCGAGAGCCAATAGAGGGTACGAACGCGACGCAAATTTCACCTCTGCTGGGGTAGACGAAGTATATCCACGGGCCATCTAAGTCAAAACAATCCCCGTTTCTTTGTTCGTAACAGGTATAAAAAGCCTCGTCAGCAGAGCCAAGTATCTCACTTCCCAGTGGCTTGCTCGTATAGCGGAAGCTCTCGCCGACAGTACCTTTATACTTCCCGTCATTTAACTGTATTCTATTGTACTATCATTGTATTTTTGTAATTGTCAAATCTGATCAATAAATTCTGTCAAACCATCGCGACTTTCAACTCATCAGCAACAGCAGGGATCTCCGACTCTTCAAACGGAGTGGTGACCCTTAAGTTAATCCATCAAACAGGAGGCACTCCCACATTCCTTCCAAAAAAGTATTCATTATTCGAATACTTTAAAAAGTATTCGTAAAGTATTTGCTCATATTTATATTATAAGATTTTTAATATTTTTCCAAACGATACAAAGGTATAAGAACCCTGGAAGTCATTTGCAAGCGTTTTCAGGCATACTATGGGCTATACAATAAAGTCGGATATCAAAGATGTAAACGCCGTAAATTGTCGGACATCTTTGTAATCTGCCTTTTTTTAAAGTCATGTTTTTTTAGTTTATAGTTTTATTACAATAAGCACTTATGGTTAACACACTTTGTTTTGTCAACGATGGAGTCGGCTTTCTATTTAGTATTAAACTTTCATTTTGAGCCGAAAAACAAGAAGTTATATACAAAAAAAAAAATTTAAACTTGCACGTGGGGTGTGAGATATGAAGTAATATAAACATATCAGAAATTTTGACAGTTATCGATAGAATACTGACTCGTCTGTATCTAATTTTTTATTGTTTTTATATATGTACATTTACAAAATTGAATTTTTTTGTGTTTTTTTAAATTCAACATTATTTTTCAATATATTTTTTGTTTTTTTTATAACATATATTAAAAAATAATTAAAATAGATAAATTCTCTACAATTATTATGTTTTTTTTACTATATACAATGTAATTATCTATATTTATCATCCGAAGTAAATTATTCCATTCTTAAAAACTTAACGATTTATTGGAATATTCGAATAGTTGGAATCACGAATATTTGGAGGCTCTAGGAACAAGAAAAGGAAGAATATCCAAAAAATTAAAAAATGTTTTGAATGTATTTACCAAGGACTACTAATTTGAAATGTACTGAATTAAAGGTTGTATGTAGCCCTCCCTTCCAAAATCATGTTTCCTATAAATTAATAGGCTAAATTTCCTGTTAAATTTCAAATTCAGTACATACTAAGGAAATCATCCTCGATGAATGCATTCAATTTTTTTTATAGTCTCCTATTTTTTACTTCCTTTCTTTAACTCGTGTCTTTTCTAAAAATTTCTAAAAATCCGAAATTATACTATAATTATTAATTTTTTATAACAAAAATATGAAAGATCTTCTTGATCGTCGCCACGAGTCTACTTGCCAAGTTTCAGCTCGATTGGATCATGGGAAAAGGGTTAAAAATCGATCCAAAGTTTTTTCACCCGGCAAACCTGCAAGCAAGCAGACGCCACCAGTTAATATAAAGGGAGTAAAAAAAGAGATTTTAGTATTCATTTTTAATTATTTTAAAATAGATGTCCTTCATTATCGTTGCGTGTTCGCTGAACTGATGAAGAGCTCAAATGTATACACACTAGTGATGGGTCCGCTCTGTACTCACTACTACAATGTAGTACTACACTACATTGAAGTGAACACTTCGCACATTTTGATGTGTAGTGCACACTACAAACTACACCAAAGTTATTGAAAGTATAAATTTCAAATAGTACACTTCATTTCAAAGCGAACACTACAAAGTACGTACACTTCAAAGTTATCGAAAGTATGAGAAACACATTTTAAATAGTGTATTTTTTACGTGAAATTTTTGGAAAGTTGATGTAGATATATGAAGAAATCTCTGGAAACTGTAACAACCCCCCCCCATGGTTTGAAAAATTTTTTTGAAAATTTTTTGAAGAAATCTGTCTGGCGACCTTTTTTTTTTTTTTTTAGCTCGCCAAATTAAATACTTCATTCGCTTCATTTAAAAATTTACTTCACTATTACTTCATTTCATTACTTCACTTAATTATTATTACAATTACTTCATTACATTACTTCACTTCATTAATACTACAATTACTTCATTACATTACTTCACTTCATTAATACTACAATTACTTCATTACTTCACTTCATTTACTTCACTTCATTTCGTAGTACTACAATTGCTTCACTTCAAGTAGTTTTTACTACAATTGTAGTGTACACTTTGTAGTCTTCAAACTGGTGAACGTGTGTGTGTTGTAGTCTTCATTTTGAAATGAAGTTTTTCCCTTCGCTAATACACACAAATCATGTGAGTCCTGCCGCTCGTACATTTTTTTTAAAGCAATCATGCAGAACGGCAGCTACTTCTAATTGAGAGATACGTTAGTGATCCAATGCGCCTCTGCGTTTCTTCAAATAAATCCACATCTCCCCGCGGGCTTAGCGAGGACTCCAACCCAACTACGGGGCGGGGAAGGAGACACTAAATCGATCAAATAATAATATACTAAGTAATGTATTTCGATGTGTGATTTGGGAGATTTCGGTTTGAAATTGAAAATTAATTCCGTCAAGACAATTCACGTCGGGGATGATTGAGGCCCCAGATCTGGAGATCAGACCGACACGTAAATAATCCAGGATTCCGGGACACAGGGTGGTTTATTTTCCCGCAACCAGCGAAGGGAACCTCCCAAGCAGTAACACGCCGGGTGATCAAAGAATAAAAGTATAATAAAGTATATTGCTCTCAAAATTCCGTAAAAAATCAATGTAGATTTTCTCATTAGCGACATCTGTGGGGATTTAGGAGAATGAAAATGGCTTTGTACAGGCCGCATGGAAAAGGCGCTTACAACTCATATATGAAAGCTTTCCATGCAATTTGAACATATATACAACTTCCAAAAAATGAATAAGCATGGTATATTCTATCATGGGTGGAAATGGCGAATGTTACAATTGTGTAAAGTGATCACTTAAGCCAACCATAAAAAGACAGGTCATAAGTCCTGTGTACACCCAAATGACTTCTATACCTACTTTCCCATAATTAATACAGTTTCGTCTCTGTGAGATATCTATAATATACACTAATAAAAGTATGTTGAAATTAAATATTTTTTAAAAACCATGATTATATTTAAATGTACCTAAAGGTAAAATATAAATTTTCGGTGAAATAAATAAAAGGTGGGCGCTTACGATATTGATACGCAAACGGAAAACGCGTAAAATGGACATAAAAATACATAACGAAACCCTCACTAAACTAGAAAATACTAAATACTTAGGACTCAACACAGACAGACATCTCAGATGGACCTTTCAAATAGACAAAGTAATTGACTCACTGACAAAACTGACCAGCCTATTCCACAAAATACACGAAATCACACCATAGACCGTAAAAATTCTGATGTACCAGGCACACGTCAAGAGTAGAATAGGATATTTAATACCCTTCTGGGGAACCGGAAACAAAACTAACCTAAACAGACTCCAACGACAGCAAAACAAAATACTAAAAATGGTCTATGATCTGAAACTGTATACCGTATAAAACAACAATTAAACATCGAAAGCATCACAAAAATCGAAACACTTAAAATCATTCACAGACTAGCAATTGCAGAAATACAAGACGAAGACATAAAATTAGACAAAATACACGAAAAACACCAACACGACACTAGAATGGCTCAAAACTATCACAAAACACACGCCAAAACAAAAACAAGACAATTCCGACTAATTTGCAACGGATTAAAACTATACAACGACCTGCCATAACAGACCAAACAACTGACCACTGACAAATT
Source organism: Agrypnia vestita (assembly GCA_016648135.1). Classification (NCBI taxonomy): domain Eukaryota; kingdom Metazoa; phylum Arthropoda; class Insecta; order Trichoptera; family Phryganeidae; genus Agrypnia; species Agrypnia vestita. Next base: position 60,084 of record JADDOH010007689.1, read on the forward strand.
CAAATCAGATGTGACAAAAATGCTAAAACTCGGCCAACTATAAAAAAATGACTTTGTATCTAAATTATATTATTATTATTTCTTATATTGAATTATGTAAAAATGTTATCCATAAACCTTTTAGGTTTCCATTATATTTTAAATAAAATAAAAAAATATATAGATCACAGAATTCTGTTGTAAATGGAGGGAAAGCGCCCACGCTTTTACTTGGAGAGTCATCAAGAAAAAATTATGTGGAAAAAAAAAATTATTTAGTAAGTACCGTAAATCCGGGTTACTTTGACCCTAGGGTCCATCTGTGGCCCAAATTGATAAAAAGATGTAATGTTTTCTAACGACCTTCAAGAAGCAGTTTTTCAACTAGTTACTGTGGATTCCGCTAGGTTGCAGTATCAAGAAGGCACTGATGTAAATGAAGTAGTTCGCTAGTTGTCCGCTAGGCGCAAAACCTGTTGTTTTCTTTTCTTTGTGATAACACGTGCATTTTTATCTCTCTAACTTTCAATTGTTGAAACTGTACTACATCTGTTACAACTTCGGTAAGTACCTATTTAAATACTTAATTTATTACGTCTGCTTGTCTGCCGAAAAAACTTTGGATCGATTTTAAACCTTTTCCCGTGATCCAATCGAGCTGAAACTCTGCAAGCAGACAAAAACAATTTTTCGTTTAAAAAAATTTATATATAGTATAATTTAGGATTTTTCAAAATTTTAACGGTAACCATACAAATGAGAAAGGAGCCCGACGCGTGGAGAAGGCGCGAAGCCTATTTCAATTTGAAATGCGGATGGGAGTATAATAAAAACTTGGTTTTTATGGGTTAGTTTTTTTTAAATTTACTTTTGTTGTACCACTATCTTTTATCTTTTATGTGTACAAAAAAATAAATAAACGGATAAAAAATCTAAAACACACATTAAACACGAACCGAATCGCATTTTTCTTTTTTAAAAAAGATAAAATGAAACAGAAAGCACATAATTAAGACAAATTCTCACAGTCTCACAGAGACGATGTTATTTATATGAGAAACGTATATGGAAGTATTTTTATAGGTATCATTACCGGTTGCGAAAACTATGTATACTAACTAGTTCATGAGAAATGACTATAGATGTCTCGAGCATAATCCATTCAAATAAACGAAATATTCTCAGATTTGGAAAATACATTGAATTCGAATGGAATTGTTGAACATTTCGTTGTGTAGAGTGATCAATTAAGCCAGCTCATACACATTGTAAGCCCTGGGTCATCGTATTAAAAGACTTACATGTTTCTCAAACATAGCTTCGCCTCTATGAGACTTCTTTAATTTATTTTAATTAATCAATCATCCCTCTGGGGACAAAATCAGGTATCTATGTTCTCAGAATATAATATAAAAATATTAATAAGGACATAAAGCCATGTATTCACTAGGGGACAAATCGCGAAACATTCCGCTCGGCATGTCGCATCAACATCTACGCTCATGTTTCGGGGACAATGACGCGGTCATTTGACGTGTACACACCGGGACTCACATATCTTGTCGCGGAAATGTCACCCGATGATGTTATGATGACAGCTGCGTATCTCATTTGGCGAAAACGGGGTTCCGCACAATTCGAAATGTTTTTTTGGGTCGCAATTTCAAATTAACAAGGTTTTACTGTAGTAAATTGAATATTATTAAAAAAAAGGTCCTTTTTGCAAATAATTATTGTTTTCCACACGTCACGGAAATGTCGCCCTATGAGGTTATGATGTCAATTGCGTATCTGTTTATGTTAATGAGTTTATCGAAACGTAAGAGGAGAAAAAAGAGGAGAATGCGAAATTATCTACTGCAAAGAGAAAGAAGGACGGACATTCTATGCGATCTTCGATCGATACAGCTTGATGAGTTCAAGAACAATTTCGTTTCCCCGCACTGTCATCTTGACAGATACAGCGCATGCGTATTCACTTGTAAACATACCACGTGGTACTGACGCTCCGCATAATGTTGCAGTGAGCTCGCTTGGGTACCGTGCGCATGGCAACGTTGCCACGGCAC
>JADDOH010007690.1:0-37391 GCA_016648135.1 Agrypnia vestita
TGGATTTTAATAAATGGCGGTGGTCCCCTCGAGAGCGGCCGGCAGTGTGCGGCAGAGATCGTCGCTCCTCCGCGAGGTGCAATTGAAAGTTAATGAAGGGGGTTAAACGTCAAATTAAGATAACAGATCGCCTCGAGAGAGGCCCATTGTGTCGGCCGATTGCCTCGTTCCGGTCTTACGCGCTTAATTACTGCACAGGTCGGCGAGTCATATCCTATTGCAACATCTCATTTATTGTCGTTCAGTTGTAGTTTTCATTTATTTATTATTTGCGAGTGAACCATCCTTGGGTTCTTCTTGTTGAATACGTACCTAACAGTACAATATTCTTTTAAATAAACGTTAATGAGTAATAACATGTTTCTTAAAAATAAACGAAAATCAGCGATACTATGTAAAAACATAAACAAAACAAGAGGTCATACAACAAAATAGAATATAACCATAACGTCCTCATTAACGTATTTCATGACAGTTTCCATGAATATAATATAACTATTACCAAACTTGCGAAATTAGCTGTTTAGTCTCTTTATTCAATCTCACTCTGTTCAAGCTCACTCTATAAAATCGCTTTTTTGTTTTCTTTCTTATACATGTTTTAGCCTTTAATTTTATCTCTATGTTTGCTGTGCTCACATTTAAATGATGAAAAGCATTTAAACTTTTTTTTTCTTTTACTATGTGTTCCGGATTATCTCCTCATACTAAGGTTTGGCCTTTTGTATTTTGCGGAGAAGGTACAATATGAGAATCAAATTCTCATATTGTACCTTGTCCTGAGCCCTTTTTGTCATAATCGACGCATTGGAAATTCGAGACGTTTGCGGCAGGTTTGGCGTGCCAATCCTAGAACTGCGGCTTCTCAGGATTTTCTTCAGCAGAATGCTATTCTCCCTTTCGATCTCCATCGAACGTTCGTTAGAAAATGACATATTGATTTTACGCTGTTTCTTCATTGTGGAACCACTATTAAAACTAGATCTAGAATTAGATCTCACAGAATATTCCTTTTCTGTTCAAAATTATAGTCGGAAACGTTTTTGTTTATGCTCTTTACATGGTAACGATTAATATTTGATTCTTGAATTGGATCAAATCTAACGTCAGATTTCTTTAAAGCAGGTTTTTTAATTATTGCAGGTGCTTGTGAATTGTATTATTATTGTATTATCTATATCATGTTATGTGTTTTTATTGTTTGTGAACCATTAAAAAATAATGAAATAAAAAAATAAAAAACATAAAAATATATTTTTTTAATCACTGATTAATTATAATTAATACATGTAAAAAACTTTAAAAAATAGACAATTATACATAATAATAAAAAAAACATAAAAAGTCAAGAATCATAAGTAAATATACATTTAAAAAAAAAACTAAGTAAATTTCCTTCCTCCGAGAATTATGGAAGCATTGAAGTAAAAAGTATTGAAAGTCATGCATTTGTGCAAAATTTTGAGGTGATTGGTGAGTAAGTAAACATCGATGGGGGCAAAATCGGGAGAGTGTGGACTAACTAACCAATTCAAACTAACATATTCAAACTCCTAACTAACTAACACACTCGCCTCATCCAAATTCGTGTATATTCTCTTGAAAGCTCGCCGATTATTTTTCTCTTCATTCAACCTACAAGACCAGACCATCTAAGCGACCCCTATTTATACTGTTCACCATGCTAAAATCAGCTTTACATTTTTTCTTAATTCTTTCATTAAGAGTTAGGAGGATGTGCTAAGAATGTGATAATCTGCGGTAATAAAACTAGTACAATTCTAGTTGTCCCAAAAGTTTTCTATACTGTAAATACTACAGACGGCGATCGTAATTTTATTAGCAGCAACTCCAAATAGTTTAACTCTGGTCATTCGTTGTCTTCTGTCTTCCTGAGCCTCCTCTGCTTGAAATGTTTCACGATACGGCCACGATATGTTTCACGATAGTTTTTTTTTCCCGGTTCCGACAATTAATTTTTTCTTTCGCATCTTTGTCCGTATCCACGTCTGTATCGCAGATGCGCAAGTTTTTTCATATAAGATTGCAATTGAGTTAGTGTGGGTACAATGCGTAATGCGTTGTATTAAGTTTACGGATACGAGAGGGGCGTATCCGTAAACTTAACACAACGAAACAATGCGCGTATTGCGCACTGTACCCACACTAACTCACTTGCAAGCTTGTATGAAAGACCTGTACCTAACTAGAGTTTTGCACACTATGCATAATATATTCAGAAAGTGAATATTTGATCTCATAATTTTCTCGCTCGCCGTCCAACATGCATTGAAATGTGTTCGATACATCATTCAAATTTAAGAATATAACGTAGTTGGTACAATAGTTTGATTCATAAATCTTTGCGAAATTGTAAAAAAGAATCCGTTAGGTGAAGAGAAAGTGATGCATGGCTTATTTGCACGCGCGCTCGAGGCAGCTGGCGGGCGGCAGAGCAGAGCAATCCTACAGGGGCGGCGGAGTACTCTTTGTCTGTTGGCTGTCGGACGCTACGCCCAAAGTAGTTCACCAATCCGTCACAACAGCCAGATTCAAGTCATTATCCATTTTCAATACAACTCAAGTCATATTTTGTCGTTAGATCAGCGTTTACAGTGAATAACATTGATAAAGGGTCGCTTGGGCGGTTTGGTCACAAAGAGCGAAAGAACGGGGAGGAGGGAATGCTAAGAAAGACACGACGCTACTGTTGTTAGCGCCGGAAATACAGGAAGTCCATGGAAGACTTGGAGTACGACCAGGTGTGCAAACCGGACTCTGGGAGATGGTCGCCTTAGAAGCTTCAACAATCGACAATTTTGCATAAAACTATGTACCTATGGACTTGGATGAATGTGGCGTTCTATCCTTTCTGGCTACCACCGAGAGAAACAGCGTGATGATATATTACGTTCTGCGATTGTTTTTTCAGAGGAAAAAAGTGATATACTACATTTTTCTCTCTAACGTGCGATAAAACGATATTTTTATTGAAAAATTGGTCTGTCATACATCATTCCGGTTAGTTAAAAACAGAATAATTGAGTTTTTATTTATCGAGTACGATACGCTGAATTACAATTTGTAAATATAATAAAGTATAATTTAAATAGACATCATAAATTTTTCAGTTAAATTATAATTTAAAGTTACATTGGTGAAGTTACGATACTTCATCACACATCATTCTTTGTTAATTAAACCGAAGTTTTGACTTACTAACGAGGCTAATTTATTGGCTCAGCATTCTACCGGCAGTGGAAAGGGATTAATTCAATTTTCTCGTAACGCATCTGTTATAAAATCAATGAATATTGAAAAATATTCTGAGAATCATACACTGTTTCACAATGGGGGCATTTGTAAATTTCCTGGTACGTTCATTCGGATCCTAAAACATGAAAGAGAATCAGATTGTTGTTATTTGGTAGACCGGCGCTCAATTTCGCTGAAGAACTTTTATTCATCGCGTACAAAATATGCGAGGGTTAACTGCGAAGGGTGGAAAGAGCTTTCCGGGTTGTATTGAAATCTGAATGACTTTTCATCTTATATCAATTCGCATTTGGTTTTGTTGTTTTTGTATTGGTTCTATCCCCCGTGTAAGCCAGGGTAAGGGGGAAGGAGAGAAGTGAGAAGATTGTGTAAATGTTACAAAGTAAAGATGTGACGCGGAAAAGTTTTCACTTACATCGTTCGTCATTCTCATTGTAGAGGTAAAATTTTTGAAATGAAAATACTTATAATTTCGTAAATGTTATTAATTACTTTTCAATTTCAGTAATACAATATGGCTAGAATTATGGTAACTTGAAAATCATTAAAAATGATATATCGTATCCCGTGTGCAAGACTATCTTTGAGTTATGAATGTCATATTTTTGTGCAACTTTAGCTTTACTACGAACTAAAAGATCATCTATGCGTGACTTTTCATTATTGTTTTACAATGAATAGTAATAAATTTGCATTTAATATTTTTGCTTTAAATTGAGTGCAAGATTATAAAACGTGATCATTTTGTTTAAATAAATATGAAAAAAATAGACTATCTTTGAATTAAGAATGTCATATTTTTGTACATCTTTAGCTTTACTACGAACTAAAAGATCATCTATGCGTGACTTTTCATTATTGTTTTACAATGAATAATATTAATAAATTTGCATTTAATATTTTTTCTTTAAATTAAGTGCAAGAATATCCTTTATAAAATGTGATCATTTTGTTTTAATAAATATGAAAAAAATAATGATATTTTGTCATGTGTGACATGTTGCGCCTCATTGTTAAAACCAAAGCTCCTTAGACATAGGCATCATTTTTGAAGAAATATGAACCAATGATTCCACTAGCCCATAAAGTGTTTATCTTTAGAATAACCATCTCTATTGACTCTATTACCCCCGGTTGGTTTTGGCCTCCTCAAACATTTTCCTCTATTGAACTCTTTCACGTTTTTTCCAGTCCTGTCTTTGTCATTGTCATACCACCTTAGCTTTAGCAATCAATGACAAAGACATGTCTTTGTCGTTGTCATACCACCTTAGCTTTAGCAATCCCTAAGCTCTGTTGGGTTTGTTTCGAGTATTGTAGTAGTGTGTATAATTTTAAAATTTAACTGTCGTAGCTTTTCGCCGCTAGGAGATACATGTTTACCAAAGAGGCGATTTGTACTTTCTGTCTATCCCGCGCGTTCAAAATACAAAAGAGTTGATTTATTGCAGTTTTGTTGCGGTCGAAGGAAAATATGCAGAGCCTCCTGCAGTAGATAGAATATTTTAAATGGTTTGATTTTATTTAGTTCGTACTTTCACTCTGCCTAACAATTTACATAGGAAAATAATTCAACTCAATGTGAATTAATACCATATTGACTCGCTGGCTGACGCAACTCAACTCGAGCGGCACGCGGCGCTGTAACACTTGAGCTAGCACAATATTATAATTTTCTTGGAATATTTATTTTATAACTATATTTATAACAAGTGTTATTATATTTATAACAAGTGTTATTATATTTTTCTATTCATATAAAATTTACGGTATGTTACCAAAGAAGATTACTTATCTTTTTGTAAAATGGTACGTTTTTATGTTAATGAGTAACAAAAACGTTTGTTATTGAAATATTCAATAATTACTAGCACACCCGTTATATGAAGAATATGCATAGAAGATTAATAAAAATTGATAGATATGAAAAAAAATTATGTAAGAAATTGACGAAAAGGAGAACACGGAAATTTTGTGATCAGTAAAATTGGCGCTTACGGAATTCATTTCGAAATTCTGTATCCTATGCAATATATTAGATGATTGGTATACAGTATTACCATTTTTTCTTCGTAAAACAAAATTTTGACAAATCAAAGTTCTCCTCAGCCTCGTGATCAAAAGGTCGCGGGTTCGAACCTCACTCGAGACCAGCAAGTTAGTCGTATTTTCATAGCACAAGCGTTTAGGTTAATTTGAAAATAGTAAGAATATTGATTTGACACGTATTCCGTGCTCGCATTTCTATTAAAAAAAGAGTTAATATGAAGAAGTCAGCCATTTATATTATAACTGAGATTTTATGTACAACCTGTTGATGAGAGCCTGAACCACTCGAAACTATAGTCGCGATAAAAATAACGACAAACGGCGCCCTCTAGCGTCTTGGTAGCATTAGTGACGGACATTGTTGCACACGGAATTATGTAATTTGAAGATAGTATTATGGCCCCCCAGTTCTGAAATGGAGACCTTGGGAAAATAAAAGAGGCATCGGAAGACCTCAAAAGAGATGGGCCGATGATATTGTCGCTGTGGGGGCAAAGAAATGGCTACAATTAGCCAACAACAGGGAAGAATGGAAAAATAAGGAAGAGGCCTACATCCAGCAGTGGAAAGACGAAGGCTGATGAAGAAGAAGAAGATGATAGTATTATGCAATTGAATGCTATTGTTCAAGTAGTATATTTAAAGTGCTAATTGTGCTTAATTAACTTTTTCTTAGTTATTAAGCTTGGACACGGTTGGAAATCGGACGCAATCAAACCAGATTAGCGACAATTCGTCTAGCTGCTAGCAGGTACACATTTCGTGTTGAAACCGGGTTGCGTCACGGAGACGCACGCATCGGCCGCGACTATTCTCATCGTCTCTTGCGCTTCTTCAGGAAAAACAACAAATGCGCATTACGCAAACGTCCGTCGCCGACCTTCGCATTTCACATCCTCAGCATTGTGGTGTTTTTTTTCTCCCCTTGAAGATCACTGAACGGAAGCCCGGCTGCACCGCAATCTGATCGCCGCTCGTCCTTGCCGAAGCTGAATATTCATTTCGTTGCCAAATCAAATTTCCACCACATTGTGTAAGATAAATATATATATTTTTTTAGATCTTTAGTAATTCGCAATTATCTCGGCAATGCAATCAATTAATGTTCTCAGGCAGCGTGTCGGCCCGTGAGGCTCACTTTGCAACATGCAAACTGATTCGGATCTCTGTTCTTCTTCCTCTAATCGTGTTATTCAAGGCCTCCAAGGTCGTGATCTTGGCGACCGAGGCTCTCCAGGTTTAGCAGCAGGCGGGTCCTGCTGCTTCCTTCAAGTAGAATTCACCTTGTGTACATTGTGACTCCCATGTACCAAATTCCCTACTTGCACTATCCTCTGAGGAGAATCTTTCCCGATCTTTCCGGACACCGATTTTTCCTGACATACAAGACATTGTAAGATGGAGCAGGCAGAGAAGGCGTTTCTGGAGGGACCGTGTCGAGAGAATGGAGCAGACGAGACTTCCCAGAGCCCTGATGCGCGGGATTCCAGAGGGGCGCCGACCGCCAGGGAGACCACTAAAGAGATGGAGAGAGATCTGGACGTTCTCGTCACAAGACCAGGACAGACCTGTCAACACAGATCAAGGATCTAACTAAAGAAGAAGAAGACGAAGAATGTTGTTGGTACAATTGTTACTTTATTCTGGTGTATAAAATAAACAGCGAGTTTCAGTATCCAAAAGACCATAATTTTTAATGAGACATGGTGTCAACGATCTTGTCTTTATTTTAGGCTGCTGTGGGGCTCGACAGATATTTTAGAAGAGGGAGTGAAGTCTTTATCCAAAAATGATGTTCTCCAAGACGCCCGTTTGTTTGTTTCGTGACGCCTTCAAAGAAAAGCTTAGAGGAAACGGGAAGAGTTCCCCAATATATTAGAGTTGTAGAGAATTTAGTGTCGATTAGCGGAAGTGGAAGGTGCGTCCCAGGTGTTTTCAATAATTTATGGTCTTCCTCGCCTCCCGGAGGTGTTGCCGGTGTGGGCGGTATCCCCATCTCTTTATATTCCCCATCGAATAGAGTTGCTCCAATGTTTACTAAACTTTTGGGCCCATGATTACGCAGTACCCTCTTAATCCGAGACTGTTCAGTCTTTATGTCTACTGTGATATAAAAATAGCTATTGCATTTTAATGAACTGGGAATTAATGCTGGCTGCAGCGTGGTAGACAGAATGAAGAAAGGAATGCCGAGATGGTTTGGTCATGTAAGACGTATGAGCGAGGAATATATGGGGAGAGTGTTAAAGGCAACAGGAATAGAGGGCGTCCGCGAAAGCTCTGGCAAGATCAAATACTACAAATATTGGAGGATGGTCCTGTTAAAAGCCACAATAACCGTAGAGTTTGCACGAGAAGATGTATGAATGTAGCCGAAGCAGAAGTGGTGTGCCAAGACAGAAAAATAAGGCGTTCTATCCTCTCTGCCTACCCCTGCGAGGAAACGGCGTGATGGTTCGTTAGCTAGGGAACTAACTAAAATTGTGTAAATTACTCTGTCAATTTTCCCGTTGAAAAAAAATAATTACTTTGAGTTGTGGGGAACAATTGATTCAATCTGCCATTAAACTTTTTCATTTCCTTGTAATAAATTCGAACTACTGAAATAAGAACCACGAGTCAGTACAATCACTCCATCGGTATCGCCAGCGCACATGGTGCGTTCAAGTTGAAGAGCTGCTGTTGGTTAATCAGTTTGAATTATCAATTAATGTATATTATAGATGTCTGACAGAGACGAGACTGTATTTTTTCAAGGGAGAGTAGGTATAGAGTCTTTTTTTGGATGGCCATAGGACTTACGATCTAAATACAGTTTCGTCTCCGTGAGACATCTATAATATGCATTAATTGATTATTGATGTCCCTGTGACAAACAATCCAGTTCTGTTCTGAAAAATTTGGACATACTCAAAATATTCAGTTTGAATTAAGCTTCCGAAAATAAAAGCCGAGCGGCCTTCAACGGTGGAACCTTCTCAATAAATGTAAATGTGCTGAATTACAGAAGCGGGAAGTCGGCAGTTTTAAGATTATTTTCAATGACGAGGATGCACTTTTTTGCAATAGCGTACCGCATTTTTTGGATTTAATCTGCCGCGAGGTCCAGCACAGTGGAGACTCTTCGTTGACTTTCACTCTTGTTGTTAATATTAGGTCCTTACATATGAAATTGATGTTTTGCCGTACTGGCAAATTTGATCTCAAATATCTTCTCTTTGGTTAGGAATTCCAAATCCAAATTTATACAGCTATTTACTCATGTATTTGTGTTTTGAAAATTATAATTCATTTGTTTTTTCCTCAATTGTTTTTTTCTTTGCGTCACTCAGTTTACAAAATGAAAAACTTGAAATATCGCGTTATTTATGAGTACGAGTTCCACCGTGGCACCGGTGCTGCAGAAACGGCTCGAAGGATTAATGATGTGTATGGCGACGGTGCCGCAAAAGAAAACACAGTGCGTTTTTGGTTCCAACGTTTTCGTTCTGGGAATTTCGACCTGCAGAACAAGCCCCGTGGACGGCCGGAGACCAAAGTTGATAATGAAGAATTGAAGGCTATTGTGGAAGCGGATCCATCGCAAACCACATCCGAGTTAGCTGCAGGCTGCGGTGTTAGTGAAAAAACTGTTTTAATCCACTTGAAGCAAATTGGTAAGGTGAAAAAGCTTGAAAGGTGGGTACCTCACGAATTGAGTGAAGCAAATCAACAAACGCGCGTTGACTGCTGCGTTGCATTACTCAACCGGCACAATAATGAAGGGATTTTAAATCGAATCATTACCTGTGATGAAAGTGGATCCTGTACGATAATCGGAAGCGCTCATCGCAATGGCTGAACCCTGCCGAACCAGCCAAACCATGCCCTAAGCGAAAATTGACTCCAAAAAAGTTACTTGTGAGCGGTTGGTGGACTAGTGCTGGTGTCGTTCACTACAGCTTTCTTAAATCTGGCCAGACGATTACGGCAGATGTCTATTGTCAGCAACTGCAAAACCATGATGGAAAAGCTAGCTGCTAAACAACCGAGGCTGGTTAATCGCTCTAGGCCACTGCTGCTTCATGATAACGCTAGACCACACACTGCACAACAGATGGCTACCAAATTAGAGGAGCTGCAATTGGAATGTCTAAGACATCCACCGTACTCTCCAGACCTTGCCCCAACAGATTACCATTTTTTTCGAAATTTGGATAACTTCTTGCAAAGGAAAAAATTCAACTCCGATGGGGCAGTCCAAACCGCCATCAAAGATTTTATTGATTCCCGTCCGAATGGTTTTTTTAGTAAAGGGATCGATGAACTACCTATGAGATGGCAAAAGTGCATAGATAGCAATGGTACATACTTTGATTAAATAAATATATTATAATAAAAAAAAATCGGCTTTATGTTCCTCCCATACTAAACGCCAATTTCATATGTAAGGACCTAATATTGGGAGGAAAGAAATACAGAAAAATAGAATGCCTTGAGCAAATGTGCCAAGATCGCCGGAAATCAAGCGGAATGGAGAAGATGTGAGGCTTTGCTACCAAACAATCCCACAGATTGAAACCAAAGAAGAAGAAGAATGCAACAACGATAAGTGGAATATGTTTTTAGCTGACCGTTGTAGCTGCTCTCACCGTCTTCAGGGAAGGTATACCTACCAAGTTTTACTGTTTCTTATTTGAATGGGACAATCGATCACAGGACAGCAACATTCTTTTTTTTAAATAGAGATGCGAACATGGAATTCGTGTCACATCAATATTCTTACTATTTTCAAATTAAGGTAAACGCTTGTGCTATGAAAATATGACTAACTTGCTTGTCTGGAGTGAGATTCGAACCTGCGACCTTTGGATCACGAGGCGAGAGTCCTAACCACAAGACTAACAAGCTACAATTATGTGTTGTAAAACCCATTTTCTCTGCAAAATTATGGGCGGTAGGAAAATGTATTTTTTACCCATTATTCTGTCTTCCCTGCAAAATGATGGACCTTATTAAAAATAAAAATACTTCAGGTTTGTGTTTTCTGGGGTATTGTGCCGTGTTATTGCGACCTTTCCGGCCGACGTTTCAGATACCATTGCAGGGTCCATCATCAGGGCTGATACCCCAGAAAACACAAACCTGAAGATTCTGAGTGGCCGTGAAAACCTAAGAAAATTCTTAAAAACAGTTACAATTTAAGGTATTATAAATTAATTTTGTTTACGCAGAAATCATCCCCTTCGCCTTTCGATATAATGTGGATTATTTTGAACATCATACCGATTTTGTACAGTAGCACTCTAGGATCCTAACGAAAATATATCAGCCCTATCGCACTTCATCTAGACCTGGAGGGGGACGAAGAATAATAAGGACCTACGCAACACAAAAGCGCCTCGCTACCCCCCCCCCTATTGTTAGTAATAAATTATAACTGAATCTAAGAGGGTGCGATTACGCAATGTAAAGAAATCTTTTAAATTCATTGACCATGAAATTTTCACCTGCGCCGTATATAAGCGTTTTAAATGTGACCAGATTTTTGTAAGTGCATCTCGTAATTGAAACGGTTCGAACACCTAATTATGCGCGCCAATACGGCCAGAATTCGTAACTATAATGCCGATTATCATTGTGCAGTAGTGCCTGTGAACAAAGCTACAGAATAACAAATTACAGTCCACTTTTCGCGAGAAGCTGTGGCAACCAGAGGATTCCTCGGGTGATCGGTGAGTCCAGTTTCCTCCAGTTTCCCGGTTATTTGTGTATCCAACAAACGTATTCACATAAAAAAAATAAGGAAAATTATCCGATAACGATCGTTAAATGTACAAACCAAGCGGCAGAGGACTGAAATAAACATTGGCTGTCGCTGAAAAAGTGTTTCCAATTGAAAAAAAATATGGTATATTTAAATACTAATTTTTAGGTGTTTTATACATTTTAACATTCTATGCCCTCACTCTTATATATGAAAATTAATTAATGTAATAATATGTACGCATTAAATTTAAGTTTGTCATGTTAGTATTGAATTATGTAAGTATTGAATAAAGGGAATTGAATCCTGAAATTTTTCAAAATTGTGTGTGCTCATTCCGCTCAATCCTTCTGAAATTTGTAGCGGATTTCTGTAGAGCGAAGAAGAGGTGCGCGCAAAACCGTAAAATATTCAGCCGTTTTAACCGGTCGGATGCCACGCAATTTCGCGCACGATTGCTGTTTTTTAAACACTTTTTTATTATTTATTTCTTAAGTTAGTTAATATTACAATTTGTATATTAACTAATATTTAACACTAATATACTCTCCATAATAACCTACATATTTACATTTACATCTAATCTAATATATGGTACAATCTATAATAAAAAATACATCTTATGCTCTACAATTCTATACTATTTTCACAATAATTATAGCATTTGTTTTTAAATTCATTCATCTTATTTATAGTCTTCATGTTTTCTGGCATCTCATCGTATATTTTTACACCTCTGTACATTAGACAATTCTGTGTATATGCTTTTTTCTTATATTGCAATCTTATTCTATTCCTATTTCTGGTGTTATGTATGTACATCACTATTTACAATAATTTTGTTCAAAAAATATTTTGGCATTTTCTGATTGAAAATTTTATGAGAACATTATAAATAAGTATTTTTTTAATTTCCATCCAATTGAGTGCTTTTCTCATTTCTTCAATTCTGGTGTATTTTTGTGTTGGTTATATTCATGTAAAAATCGATAATAATCGCTAAGGAGTTGCAGTTTCTGGTTTCTCAATATACAGACTTCAATAATTACTTATTTTTCAATAATTACTTATTCATTAATTATGAAAATAGGTTACTAAATTTACTGTCAGAAATGTACGCACATATTAATCGAATAAAACCATGGACGCAATAACACTAAAGATATTGTATTTCAACATTTTCGTTCTAAATATATCAAAGAATATAAAAATATTAACTTTAACACTTTTTTATTTAAAAAGTAACCCATAAACCCCAAGTTTTTATTATACTCCCTTTCTTTGTAAAATGTTACAACAATTAAAGACGAATTAAAACTTATAACATAACACTGAACTTAACAGTAATTTAATATATTTCTAAAATGTCAGAGGTTTTGAGCTTTGATAAGATACTTCATGCTGTGAAGATTCTATTAAGATAAATTCTAAAAACATTTGTCAGTCAATTTAGATTTTAGAAATTCGTAGTGAAGTACCTATTATGTATACTGACGGAGTAATTCAAATTTAGAAAATATTCCGCGACGTTATCGGGCCGCCGTTGCTAGAAATCAAACTTTGGTAATGATTCCAATTTGAAAAAATCATTAAGATTTCTAAAAATCAGAAATTATACTATGATTATTAATTTTTTTTAACGAAATTTGATAGATCTTCTTGATCGTCGCCACGAGTCTGCTTGCAAAGTTTCAGCTCGATTGAATCACGGGAAAAAGGTTAAAAATCGATCCCAAGTTTTTTCGTCAGATAAGCAGACAAGACGACAAGTAGATAAGTAGACGCTACGAGTTTATTTATTTATTTATTTATGGGAAACTAACAGTACATATAAGATGATTATAAATGATTATTGAACGGTATAGAGACCATCTTACAAGTTTCCACAGAATTAACCTGTTGTGTTTTAACGTAAAGCAACAATAACTTGAGTTATAGAATAAAAAACAAAAAAAGTGAAAGTTTTAAGTTATGGAAAGAAATGAAAGTTAAAAGAAAGGGAGTAAAAATAACACTTTTTTAAACAGATAAATAACGCAATTAATGCGCGGTTCGAAGACGACATTTGGAATGATTTTTTGACCGGTTTGCGCGGCAAATGAGGTTACTTGACAAATATAACTCGTTCATTCATCCAAAAACTTGAGATATAGCCAATGATAAGCTTTAAAAACCCATAAACGCAGGTAAAATAGGCCGAATTCGCATACGGGTCTCCGGCACCCGACCGGTTAATATTATTGCCGGTACAGTTAGTGTATTAATTAACCGCACACACAAGCTGCAGGGAAGTTGTTATATTTTTTTCCACCTTTCAGTTTTCACAGTTGTTAGGCCCGCCCGCTCGGCCGTGACTCGGAATTAGCCGCTGACGGATCGACTTCCGTGTCGTGTGTCGTGTCCAGCCGCACACGGCGATATTGAAACAATGCCGGCCTGGATGGCGAAAGTGCAGTGCCGATACGGGAGCTTTTGCTCTTAGAACGGCCGTGGGTATGCGATTCACTGCACCTGATGGTAAGCCGCGCACTTTTGGAGAATTTTTCTTGTAAATTCTTCCATCGCCAATAACTAGGTGATTTCTTAATTTTCCTTAAAGTTTGATGAGGAAGTAATCAACAACCGATTTTGCGTCAGTACGATTGAGGCACTTCTTTGAAAAAAAAAACGCATTACACGTCTCGGTCGAAAATTATAATCATATTATTTGTGATATTAATAAATTCGCTTTAAATATTTTAAATTATAATATCCCCGGGGGAATCTCACCCCGAAGCCGATTTTGTGAAATATCTGGGGCTTGAAATAGATGAACGACTTCTATGGACGAGCTCTTGTAAAAAAACTTGGGCCTACAGTTGGTGTGATAAGAGCTGAACTATTTGATACAAGAACTAAAAAAAATATCTACAATGCTTTTATTCTCCCTCATATTTTATATGGCATTATTATTTGGTCACAGTGTAATTCACAGGCGCAGGGAATGATACAAAGAACTTTAAACAGAGCCCTTAAAGTGATCTTCAACCTGGATCGTTACACCAGAACCACTGGCTTGATCAGGATCACCGGCATGCGAGGATCTGATATATGTAGAAAAGACAAAGATGATTTATATAATAAAGAATAAGTTGTTGAAAACGAATATCGTCCTTTGCCAGAACAGTGACGTACATAGACAACACACGAGAACAAGAGACTATATAAGAAGTGATATACCGAGGACTAATAGGGAGAGATATGGTTTCTTATACACTGCGATCGACTTCTATAATGGGATCCCCAATTCCATAAAGGAATTGAATAGTGTGGAAACTTTTCAATAAACGGCTGAAGGGACTCGTATTGGAGAGGAGATATCTGTTTGACAAGTCAATCTGATTATATTTAATATGTATACCCATTTATTTTACTGTATTTCCTGTCCCCTTATACCAGCATACGATTGCTGTTTGGGGACATGATATTTACTTATATATGTACCTTTTAATAAGTGTCATTAAAAAAAAAGCCCGCCTGTCATGCGAGATACTTATAAGCAGCAATACGAGCACGTAAAAATAGCGGTAGTTTACAAATATCTCAAGTACTTTATTAGTAGGTACTGGTTTGTTACGAAGTTCACTAGTAGTAATTATTTTTTTAATAAAATTTAATATTTGCATTAAAAATTGATGTTAAGAATTTATAAGCAGTAATGTGTATTTTTATTGTTTTTTTTTTATTTAAATTTATTAATTTTTTTTCTTTTTTTTTTACATCTCAGACCCACAAAACATCACATTGATATTTTTCTGTAGGTGCATCAATATATATATATATATATATATATATAAATAAATTGTTGTTACCAGAAATACATTCATATTAATTAATTACAATAGATCTTATAAACTCAAATACAAATCAACAATACAATACAAGAAACAATACAAAAATTACCAAAATCAAAATAAGTCTTTTTTATTTAGTAACATATTCATTAATTCTGTATTTTGACCTTTTTTATTAATATCCATTTTGACACGACATGGGATCTTATTTAATATTTTTGGTATGACATATTTTAAAGTTCTTTGTCCATATTTATTTATGACCTTCGGTATTCGTAGTCCTTCTTTAACCGTAAATCTGGTACTATGTTTATGAATCAATCTATGCTAAAATATCCCATCTTCATGATATCGTGTAATTAGTTTGTACCACAAGATAGCATTAATTGGCATTTATGCTTTAACCACTCGCTTACCCCGCATCTTATCAAACGGCCGGCCGCGCGGCGCTTAAACAAGAATTTACCGTAATTACATAATTTTCTATGTAAGTGTACAAATATAGCAATTGTTTGTATCATAGACAAACAGACAATATGAAAAAAAAATTGATTATTTTTTTCGTGATCTTTTTTAAAATATTTTAAATAGGTATATAAAAGATTTTTTATCGTACCTATGTATTTATGTATTTTTCTTTATTCATCAGAACCATAACATCTTTATTCGCAACTCTGTCTATCAATCTTATTTTAAGTATTATTATGTAAGTCCACGTCTCGAATGCTTCAAGTAGCCATCCGTTCTTCGGTAACCATCTGTGCTTCCATTACGTTAAATAATATTGAGAACACGTAGTGTCTGTTTGTTGTTTGCATCCATAAAATAATATTGTAAACAAGTTGCAACCAACGAACCACTGGTTATGAATTACGAATGATGCAATTTCAGAATTTCGCAACTTACTATTTTTTTTACGCTTGAAGTTTCCGCGGTTAATGATGGCTGATATTCTACGACAAATTGAGGTTGTTATGGTCAAACTTGACGAGCTTTTACTCTTTTACTGGCGACACCGAATTGTTTTTGGTAGGAGCCTGTTTTCGTTCCAAAAATTCATCTTTTTGTAATCTGTCTCGTCTTATCAGAGGTACCATAACAATGTTATCCACGTTCCAAAACGGAAATGCGGAATTAACCCCCGAATTAGAATTTAGAATTACCTCGGAGAGACCTTTAAGAAGAAACAATATACCTGCGGTGGGCTGCTAGGTTTCTAAAAGTTAATTCACACTAGAGATTATGTCTAACGGCAATGCTCGAAAATCGCCATGTATGGTCGAAATTTCGCTTTCTTCTTTATGTTTGTAGGTGTCAGATGTGAAACGGAGAAATTTATTCATTAATTTCTCTAACACATTATATCACAAGTCTATCTGAGAAATTATGGTACGCAGGCACTCGTTGAAAATTATACGTTCAAAATATAGTTCGTTCGCGTCCATTAATTTAAACGTTCAATATTAATTAATGTTTACGCGCGATTTTATCCTATGCAGTATTTTGGAACTCCAAGCTTTGAAAGATATTGTTGAAAGCGATAGGTACGTTATTAAACTTTTAAATGTCTCGAGAGAGTAATCGTGATTGCATCCCCTTTTTGATCTTGAAGAGACGAGATAGAACACGTCCTCAGTATCATATATTTGCTATTTATTGACAATAGTTCCGTTTTAATAGACACCCGTGCCAATCATATTTGTCCTGGGGGACTCCACGGGTTAGGAATAGGCTTTAGGGGAGGTGGATTATCGGATGGGGACTGTCGAACAAACGGCAGAATTAACAAATAATAATTACTTCTTTAAAAATAGCAAATTAATTTTGTGATGACATTATTAATATAATTAATAAACTAAACTTAGTGTTTACCACTTTTTTATATTGAAAATATCAACGTGTTTCAAGGCCTATGGCCCCTTCGTCAGGATACAATTGTATACTAACAAAAATTAAATTCAAAAATCGAAGTACAATCAAAATATTTAAAAAGATATTAGGTCCTTACATATGAAATTGGCGATTAGTATGGGAGGAACATAAAGCCGATTTTTTTTTTATTATAATATATTTATTTAATCAAAGTATGTACCATTGCTATCTATGCACTTTTGCCATCTCATAGGTAGTTCATCGATCCCTTTACTAAAAAAACCATTCGGACGGGAATCAATAAAATCTTTGAAGGCGGTTTGGACTGCCCCATCGGAGTTGAATTTTTTCCTTTGCAAGAAGTTATCCAAATTTCGAAAAAAATGGTAATCTGTTGGGGCAAGGTCCGGAGAGTACGGTGGATGTCTTAGACATTCCAATTGAAGCTCCTCTACTTTGGTAGCCGTTTGTTGTGCAGTGTGTGGTCTAGCGTTATCATGAAGCAGCAGTGGCCTAGAGCGATTAACCAGCCTCGGTTGTTTAGCAGCTAGCTTTTCCATCATGGTTTGCAGTTGCTGACAATAGACATCTGCCGTAATCGTCTGGCCAGATTTAAGAAAGCTGTAGTGAACGACACCAGCACTAGTCCACCAAACGCTCACAAGTAACTTTTTTGGAGTCAATTTTCGCTTGGGGCATGGTTTGGCTGGTTCGGCAGGGTTCAGCCATTGCGATGAGCGCTTCCGATTATCGTACAGGATCCACTTTTCATCACAGGTAATGATTCGATTTAAAATCCCTTCATTATTGTGCCGGTTGAGTAATGCAACGCAGCAGTCAACGCGCGTTTGTTGATTTGCTTCACTCAATTCGTGAGGTACCCACCTTTCAAGCTTTTTCACCTTACCAATTTGCTTCAAGTGGATTAAAACAGTTTTATCACTAACACCGCAGCCTGCAGCTAACTCGGATGTGGTTTGCGATGGATCCGCTTCCACAATAGCCTTCAATTCTTCATTATCAACTTTGGTCTCCGGCCGTCCACGGGGCTTGTTCTGCAGGTCGAAATTTCCAGAACGAAAACGTTGGAACCAAAAACGCACTGTGTTTTCTTTTGCGGCACCGTCGCCATACACATCATTAATCCTTCGAGCCGTTTCTGCAGCACTGGTGCCACGGTGGAACTCGTACTCGTAAATAACGCGATATTTCAAGTTTTTCATTTTGTAAACTGAGTGACGCAAAGAAAAAAACAATTGAGGAAAAAACAAATGAATTATAATTTTCAAAACACAAATACATGAGTAAATAGCTGTATAAATTTGGATTAGAAATTCCTAACCAAAGAGAAGATATTTGAGATCAAATTTGCCAGTAGGGCAAAACGCCAATTTCATATGTAAGGACCTAATATATCATTTTCTGTTTATAAGAAATGGGTATAAAGTATTTTCTATAACAATATTTTCTATTGCTATGTATGGCTAGTTAAATTCGAAAATATATTTCTGCTTTCGTTTCCTTACACAGCAAGCAACTATTTGAAAACCATTACAAAAGATGGTGATGATTTTGGTAATTCGTATTTTTTTAATACAATTGTTCTTTAGATTTTGCTAATAAAATGTTAAATTGTTAAAATTGCAACAACCTTTTTTTTTCGAATTTTTTTCTCCAAAATTGGAATGAGTCTTATGAAATTTGCGTGGAGTTGTATAAGAATTTGTATTTTTTAGAACTGTTTGACAGTTTTATATTTTTAATTCCAGCTTAGCACAATATCCGAATTCATAATTCATTCATAATGCAATCACAAACAAATTATTATACCTATTTGTTTTATCTTGTATATACTTCACATCTCCTTTTTCTAAATTACTGTTGTAACTTTAAACAACTGTATTGTCAATTCTGTAATTTTTTGCTGTTCTATTTTTTGGATTTCTTATATATACTAATATGTAAAAGGTACTTCTGTGCCATATATTGAAATAAATAAATAATTTTATTGCAGAATATCAGAATACAATAGGAGTTGCATGTTATATTACATAATACAAAATATATAATAATAATAATAGTAATAATAATAATAATAATAATAATAATAATAATAATAATAATGTTTATTCCAGCGCAACCAGGTTGTTAGTGCAAGACCTGGTCTGCCATATTGTTTGAAAATTACATATACATATATTATATTGTACACGGAGAGAAAATATAAAAAAGGAATAAGAGAAATAATTAAAGTAATAAAAAAAAAGAAGAAATGGAAAAAAACAGCTATTAAATAGTTAAAATAAAATATACCATAAAGAATCGACAATAAATACACGTACACATATATACCAATTTCAAAGTTGTTAAATCAATAATCAATATCAATAAAAATTCTAAAAAAATAAATAATAGTATGGAGTACTTCATTTCTCATATGAAACTGAGAATTTTTTTAAATTATTGGCATTCATTACTAAGGGTATATTTTTGTGTTCCAAAATCCATCCCCATTAGTTTTCCATTGGTTGAAAAAAAATCAAAATACGAGTCTGTTTGTCCCTCCATTTAAGACACCTTTGAACAAATTACATTATTAAAATGAATCCGTGTATAACCTAATGTGACATGGCTCATCTGTCAATAGTACAACACAAGAAAAAGTCTATAGCGGCCTGTTCGGAAAATTTAATCGCATGGTTGCATTGGTTGAAATTTTAGAGTGACCACACGCTGATAAAATTGAATGACTATTTATAATATTATTTTATATAATATTAATTGAATAGTGATAAATTGAATGGTGATTTAATTCAGTAAATTATTTGTCAGCAAAAGCTAAATAATTTGTAGATAATATTTGTATATAAAATTTGTATATTATGTTAGCGGCCCTCGTAGCCCAGTGGGCATGACACTGGCTTCTTATATCGAGGGTTCCGGGTTCGATTCCCGGTGAGGACACAATTAATCCATGTGATTTACTCATCAAGCTAGGGTGTTTTGTTATGTGTCTCGCTTCAGTAATTGGGTCTCCTGACCTATTGAAGCGTAAAAATTTAAAAAAAAATATAACTTAATTTTACTAATAATATTAGTAAAGGACCACCGTGACATTTGCAAAACATAATTTTTTGTTTATTTTATAACTTGAATTTCTAAGAAGAGTTTGATTAAAAATTTTCAAAAATTAACCGATTTATAATAATTTTAATGTACCATGATTTAACGAATAACATTATTCTTTTTCGTTTTTCTTGTTTTAATGAGCAGGCCCTACTGGCGGTTTGGAAGATTAGGTACGTTCATTTTACCTATATAAGCTTCATGTCTATGAGACTTCTACAATATACCTTAATACATTTATTATATTTTATTGAATTTATTTATTTTTAGCGCTAAAATAGGCCATGACCATCACAAACGCAGGCTTGAGAAAATGTTAAGAAAAATTATAGAAGTCTTACAGAGACATGAGAAACGTGTATGGAAGACTTTTTTATATGGTCCATATAAGAATCTTTGAGACTTCTATAATTTATCTTAACACAATAATTTATACACAACGTTTTATTTCACTGATTTGAGTTATACAAGCCTAAGTGCTTTCGATGGGCACAACCGTCATCTTCAGAGGCAATATTAGAACTTATTGTAAATCAATATGGCCGACAAATAAAAAGAGGGGGAGGGGTATTTATTTATTGACATATATAACAGTAATTAATTTTTACATACACTAATACTTATTTTAATAATGGGGATGACGCAAGTATTTGAATGTTTTTTGAGTTGTTTTCATTTTTAATTGCTTTATGAACTTCTTATTTACTTCCATTATTTACTTTCTATTTGTCGGCCACAATGATTTCTAATATTGCCTCTGAAGATGACGGTTGTGCCCATCGAAAACGCTTAGGATTATATAAGTCAAATTAGTGGAATAAAACGTGCGTAAATTATTGTGTTAATCATGAACTTTCACTCTGTAAATTAAACAACGCTTAATTTATTATTGATATTAATTAACCTTGTTAAAAAAAAATATTTTTTGAAAAAATTCAACATGTTTCGAAGCCAATGGCTTCTTCGTCAGGATAACAAAAATAATATTTAAAAATCGAAGTATAGATCAAAATATTAAAAAGTTATATATGGAAAATGATAATATAAAGTACCTAATTAACATGAAAATAAATTTAAAAGATAACTATTTGCAAAAAGGACCTGATTATTTATAACATTCAATTTACTATTTACACTCTTTCTTATTTCTTTTTTTTAATATCATTTTTTAAAATTTTTCAATTTACTATAGAAATACAAAATTCTAGCACAAATTTTTTTGAATTTGAATATTTCAATTGTTAATAATAAAATTGATTTTAACATATTTCGTAAAGATACATATACAGATATAGTTATACACAATTCAACAAACTCAAAATTTTCTAAAAATTAAAAAGTGGTTCATGAAATATGTCAAAATATATCGTACACATTTTATGATTATTTTCTAAGCTATACGCTTGTGATGAAAATAATACCCGATGATCTTGACACCACTCTAAAACCGTGACACGACTTTTGGTCCAATGGCAAAAGGTCCACGTGGCAAAGATCCACCCGACATAAGACAGAATAAGATTTATTTATTTAATCGTACATAGCGAGTAAAGAGTTATATAGTTTTATTTGTTTAATTTTTCAGTGAATATTTTTTTTAAATACAATTGTATCCTGACGAAGGGACCATAAAGCCCTGAAACAAGTTGATATTCAATATAAATTCAATATAAAAAAGTGGTGAAGTTTATTTTATTAATTATTTTTACTAATTACACATTATTTATTGTTTTGGCCTTAACTTTGTGGAATGACATGATTTATTTATATTTAAATAAAACACTTGTATAAGACCACGTTTGAGTTTAAGTTATACATGACTTGTTTCGAGAACTACAGATGTTTGTATCTACAGGTGAGGATATAAACCTTATATTCTCACCAGCAGATGAGAACACCTGTAGTTCTCGAAAATAGTCATGTATAACTTAAACTCAAAAGTGGTCTCATACAAGTGTTTTATTTATATATGAATTTCATTATTGTTTTTTGGTTTCATGTATTTTTTTTGATGAAAGAGTTATAAATTAAATTAATTATGGTGTCGAATCATTTTTATATACCCGTTCAAAAAATTCCTACTTATACTAGATCAGAAGAATTTGGTAGCAAGTTTTTGAAATAATACGAGTATAACTGTATCAAGAAAAATTAACGTAAAATACATTTTATACGCTCAACAGGCCAAGAGGCCCAACTACAGAAGCGATACACGTCACAACGCACCCAGGCTTGAGTAAATCACATAGATTAATTGTGACCTCACCGGGAATCGAACCCGGAACCCTCGGTATGAGAAGCCAGTGTCATGCCTACTGGGCTTGAACGAGAGTCACCTTGAATTTTTTGAAAATACACTTAACATTGGAAAACTATTCAAAACCTTTACATAGAACATGAAGCCTTATCGGGTGATAGTTAACAGTTTTTGCCAATCAGGTGATTTTCGATACCGATAAATTTGTGTTTTGCTTAGAAATATTTGGTGAAACGATTTGAATTTTAATAAAAAAAAATGTACATTGTTGAGCTAAAGCAAACGGAATAACTAACCATCGTAGGTAACTAATATGTATTTATGAAAAACATCATCACTTAAGATAAAAATTGCCGGACGAAAAGCTATCAAAAATGTAAAAATTGATCGAGTTTAGTTGACATTTTTATTGCGTACGCCAAAAATAGAGATATTTTATCACGAATTACTGCATTTCTCAGGTTTTAATAACCTCTTGTTCACACATGGTGATGAGTGGGATTTAGTCGCGATAAAAAACAATTCTGTATATTATTGATAAAAAATATTCAAATCCTAGTCAATAGCAAAATATTCCCGAATATTAAAGAAGATGTGTACATGTAGATAAGGGTAAAACAAAGCAGTAAATTTCCGAAACTTTTACAATTTTTGGACGAAACAGTCATCTATTTGAAGCCTTCGCTGAAGAATGTGCAATAGGTTCGAATTAATTAAAAATTATGCATTACGGAGTATACAAAGTCAAAAGCAAAACATATTGACATGTTTTTTGAAAAAAATCTCATCTGAAAGACACGATTGTTGATCAACTTCCACACACGAAGCAAATTTCACTTCAGTTCAGTTAATTTTGAAAATAAAAAGCTTTGAATATGCTTGCTGTAAAAATTGCAACCTATTTAAATTACTTAGAAATTCTAAAGTGTATACATAAAATAATCAACAACGAAAAATGCCATAATGTTTTTTGTAAAAAAATTGTCACATTAGATGGATACCCACAACAGTGGAGGTAAACAGATATCACAAGTCAATTTTTTTGGTAAATTGAAAGCTTTGGTTGCTCTACTGAAGAACGTGTATTTATATATATCATTAAAAATTAATTATAAATACACTTATGAGAAAAACAACAATTGCGATGGCGAAACATCTATCATCACATTGGTTTTTAAAATCGATCGAAAGCTTTGATAACACTGACTGAAGAATGTGCGTTTATTAAGAATTACCGAGAAAACAGATGTTAAGAGATAATTACTGTTAAAAGTAAAAAAAATATATTATAGGTCGAAACAGCTGTCACAAGTAAATTGATTTTATAAAAAGTTAGAAAGATCATTCTGAAGAATTGCCAACCGATTTAAATTAATTAGAATATAAACTTTAAGAGGGATGGAAAGACTAGTCAAGAAATAACGTGAAAATGCACACATTTAGATAAACAACTCGGGAGAAACAATTATCATAGCTTAATTAAGATAAATTATAGAAGTCTCACAGAGACAAAGCTATATATATGAGAAACGTGTTTGGAAGTCTTTTAATATACGATGGCCCAGGGCTATGATAACATACACAAATGTTGTTATCAAAGCATATTTTATAAAATCAATCGATAGGTTCGAAGAAATTGCTGAAGAATTAGAAACTGTGTGTTAGAAGATAAAATATAACACATGTTTTCATAAAAAGTTGCGAACTTGATTGACATGACATGAATTGACAGATTGAAAATTGATTGTGGGACAATACTGCAATTTCGACAAATCACAGATGATTTGGTAAAACGAAAGCTTTGAATGTGTATATGATTTGAATCAACTATATGTTAGAAAATTACTTAAGGTAATATGGCGGAATGTTATCAAGGTAAACAGAATATATGAGAGATACCTAATGCTGCAGGAAAAACAGCTATCTCTAGTTAATTTATTTTGTAAATCGAAAGCTTTGAAGTGCTGTTGGAAGAATTCTAATGACTTATAAATTCGTTAAAAGTTAGCAGATATATACAAAAAGAAGTCGACAACGTAACATACCTAAATATTTTCGTGAAAAACTGTATTAGGGACATTCAGTTCTTTGGCGAATAAGCTGTATTTAAAGCATTGATAGTGCTTATTGAAGAATTTAAAACCAACTTAAATTATGTACATACAGTTAACAATAAAATAAGCTACAATTTTACAGTACATCTAAAATTGTTACTTTTGAAAGAAACCTACAGATGTAGGGCGAAACAGCTATTAATATATATAAAACAATTAAAAATATTTGTTTGAGCTTGCTGAAGAATTTGAAGCCAATTTGAATTACTATAAAAGGAGATATGTACATATCTATCACGATTAAAATATATTAGAATTGAAATGACGTCAACTTTATAGAGTTTCAATTAAAGATAACTTTATAAAATAAACGCTTCTCGAGGGAAAATATAAACCCCTAGTCTTTATCTTTATCTTTACCTTAACCTTAAACTCGAGTAGTGTTGGTAAACTCAAATAGAGTTGTAAGAGTATTTATTTTACAAAATTATAGATTAACGAAGATATGCGAGAATGTTTTGTGAAAAAAAACAGCACAAACAATTGATTTGAGGCGAACAGCTCCATTCGTTTGATTTTGAAATCGAAAGCTTCGATCGAACTTGTCGAAGATCGTATAGATTTGAATAATATGCGCAGACTTGATAATTTGAGAGTCGCGGAAGCTCTTCGCAACAGAAACGCTGCCGCGCGCGCCGGCGTCACTGCGGGCCGGGCGTCGGCGGCGGAGTGCGGGCGGCCGCCGGAAATACCCGCGCCGCTATATGGGCAGGCGGCGGGCGGCGGCCGGCCGTGGCGTCGCGACGCCTCGCCTTATATGAGTGCGTCGCTCGCCTCTACCGCGAGCCGGACAGCGGTCTGCTGTGTGGGCCTCATTGGAATGCCTCGATTTTGAATTTATTATTAAATGATCATAATATATTTTTGCATTAATTTATTCAAATCAATTTATTTTATTTTGTTTTATTTAATTTAATTCGGTCATCTAACGGGGAGACACAATTGCTTGATAAGATGAAATACAAAAAAAATAGTTAAATGTCTCCTTCAATTAAAGGATAGCACAAATAGGACATAATGGTAGATAAGTCAATTTGACAATGACATGTAAAACATCATTTAAACGATTGTTCCAAATTAAGCTTTAACATAGACATAATGGGGCTCGTGTTGTATATAATATACATAATAAACATGATCAGGGAGGGGGACGAGTTTCTAGTATCTGCCTCACCATATGACGATATTCTTCATATTTTGTGTTAAAAATATCTGTTGAATTCAAGAGGTAATTATAATCTGAGCATATGCGTGGAATGGGAGAGGATTTCCTATTGTAGGTTTGATAAATGGGAAGGGAAAAGAGGTACTTCTAATTCTTCTAATAATAGGTAAGAAGTAATTTTGTATAATTAACAAGGATACACTTTGTATCAACCAGGATACAATCTTCATCAGGATACAAATTAGAGTATGCTGTAGGGACCATCATTAGTACGACTCCAAAGTACGTTAATTTTTTTAATAAATTAGTGGTTTGTTTGTTTATTTTTATTTAATCGTAAAAAAGATACACATTTTTACATGTAGTAATTAAACATAAATTAACATGAAATTTAAACATAAAGATTCCCAAAATATACATTAACATTTTCACATCTGGTAAAAAATTAAGAAGACTTTTTAAAAAACGTGAAACAACACATCATGATCATATTTTAAATTTACTTTTCACATATTTTGCACTTAACCTACGAAAAGTAGTGAGACTATTTGCTTTCTTCGAATTTGCTAAAACAAAGTGTATTCTTATAAATAATATTACCCAATATCATTTTGTACGTAGTGTGAAAAAAAACTTTTCTAAAGAAAACGCTTTATATTAAACCACCATAAATTGAATTATTAAGATTTTTCAGAGCTAATGGTCCCTTCATCACGATACAATAAATTAAAATATGTAAGAGTTGAATATAACTATTTAAGAACTTATCAAAAAATATTTGTAATTTTTATACTATCAACATTTTTTCTAATTTATAATTTATATAACTTTAATCCTGTGATATATGCTTGTGAAATTTCAAACCATTGTTTTAATCACAAAATAATCGTTTGTACAGAAAGGAAGATTTTATTTAAATTTTGCACCCATTAAAATGGAGTGCATGATTTTTTGATAAAGTGCACAGTTTGATTATAATGAATGTTAAAACCGATTTCACTTGTGAAAAAAAAAATTTTTTTTGGTACGCTAAATCAAATTTTTTTTTTTGAAATTGAATGTATTTTTTGACATCACAAGGTGGTAACCCCCTAATTAGATTGCACAGCGTTCCAGCATCTACTATGCGACATATACATAACGCAAAAACTTTAAATTCTTGATTTAAATATTTTTGGTGAAAAACCTACCTTTTCACGTCCATATTACGTCACGACGCCCGATCCCCAGTGCCGACCTGCAGTGTGACGTCATGTGCCCCGTGTGTAATAGGCCCTTCCGTATAAGGAAAGGCACGTCATTGGCCGAGAGATGCAGCGGGGCGCGTGCGCAGAGCAAAGTACTGTTGCCGTAACATGAAAAGATCGTCAATTCGATTAAAACATTTGAAAACAATAACAAAGTACGCAATTGTGAAGAAAAATTATAGTACTTCAATAAACTACAAGTTGTGAATGCACAGGACACAAAAAGTTATTAGAATTATTGGATAAGAGAGATGGGTTGATCACTTATTGGGATACTCATCCAAAGTGACAATTTTAATGCCTAGCCAGATAACATATGCGGTGTATAAAAGCAAAGGCAGGAATATCCAAAAAAATAATTATACAGTAATCGATGATTGTTAATGTATCATCATCATCATCACTCTTGGCACTACAACCCTTGGTGGGTCTTGACCTCCTCAATAGTCTTCCTCCACTCATCTCAGTTTAGTGCCAGTTCTCTCCAGTTCCGAAGCTCCAAGGCAGAGATGTCTTTGAGGACGTTGTCACTCCGTCTTAATTTTGGCCTACCTAAGCTCCTTCGCCCTATTGGCCTTGAGTTCAGCAGGGACTTTGGTGCTTGATGCTCGGACATTCTCTCCACATGACCCAGTCACCGAAGTCTGCCCGGTTTTATAAATTTTGTGACGTTTGGCTCCTTAAAGAGAGTATAGAGCTCATTGTTGTAACGTCTGCGCCACTTTCTAGAACCGGTCCGAAGATACGCCTCAAAATTTTCCTTTCAAAAATGTTCAGTGCTCGCTCATTCCTCTTAGTTAGCACCCACGTCTCAGCTGCGTACGTGAGCACTGTCATAATAAGCGTATAGTCACCTAAAATCTGGAATTCAGTACATTTTAAATTAGTTATCCTCTGTAGCTGCTTTCAAACTATTTTTTAATATTTTGTATATTGCTGTCTTTGCTTTTATACCCCATATATAATGTAAAGGTAATCATGTTTTCGTGTAAACACTGTTAATTGTGGCGGAATGTAGACAATGATTGATCTTTTTTATGTAACCAATTTATATATAAGATACTTGCATGTAATTCAATCAAAGTTATAAAGTTATAAATTATAAGTCCTACGTACACCCAAATGACTTCTATTCCTACTTTCCCATAAGAAATAGAGTTTCATCTCTGTGAGATATCTATAATATACATTAATTAAAATTATAAACTTTGCCTGTCTCAATACAGAGTTTTTAGTGAGGCAGATATAGTCAAACTACACGTAAAATGAATGTTTTTTATGTACAGCAATAAAAAAATAAACAATGAAAAAAAAGAAGAATGGTGACAAATAGGAATAGGTTAGGGTGGGGCTGCCTTCGTTAAATCATATTATCCATAATCAAACCAAATAATCCAAAACTCCAATTTGTCTTAAAAGAAATGTTTTTGATGCACGCATACCACCAATCATAAATTATGGACTGGAGGCAACAACTCTTACAGTAAAAAGTGTCAATAAATTAAAATGCACTCAACGACACATTGAACGGCAGACGCTTGGTGTGTGGTGATAAATATAGAACAAGAAACGAAACAATTAGCCGGAGAACTAAAGTTACCGATGTCATGGACTGTGTTGCAAAACAGAAATGGCAATGAGCTGGACATATCACTAGACAAAGTGACATCAGATTGGTGTCACACATATTGAAGTGGATGCCCTGGACAAATAAAAGTGTGTCGGAAAGGCTACCGAAGAGAAGGACCGATGACGTTATATCGATTGCTGGTAGCGCCTGGATGTGGGGGAGTCGAGACAGAAGAAGTTGGAAAACGCCTGTAGCCAGCAGTGGAGAAGAAGGCTGAAGAAAAAGAAGAAGAGGAAGGTGACAAATACTATTGTATTCATAAAATATTGTATCTTTGATCATCAGATACACATCAGATTCATAATAATACTTTACTTACTCTGACATAATATATAATATACTTATTCTGACATCTTTCTTCGGTCCCATCGGTATTGCAAACATTTCTCCCAGTGGTCCCGCCATTGTTGAAATCATATTTGGAATAGTTTTCTGCTATTTTTTCTGAATAGTTTTCTGCTATTTTTTCTGAATAGTTTTCTGCTATTTTTTCTGAATAGTTTTCTGCTATTTTTTTCTGAAAAGTTTTCTGCTGGGCGTCGCGTTCCGCATAATATCTTCTCTTGTTTCAAATCGGGGCCCTTTCAGCAGCATTTTTAACTTAAGAAATTGCAAAAAATCACCAAAAAATCAAAGGAGCCATTTTGGGAGGGTAAAGAGCGTGACAAACCATAAGAAGGTAGTTTTTGTCTTGAATATTTTGCTCCAATGCTTACCCCTACCTGGCAAGCAAGTTCTTGAACTGTGATAAGGTGAACGGTGATGTGGTCAGATGGGGGCGACGATACTGGTACACACATGTACAAAGAATGAGTACAAGAAGATTACCACACATAGCTCTACATGGCATATCGGATGGACCGCGCCCACCAGGGAGACCCCCAAAGCGATGGAGTGATAGCTGAAATTCAGCATCACAAGAGGAAACTCCTGCACAGAATCTTAAGACTAAACAAAGTTGAAGAAGAAGAAGATATATAAACATTATGAGGTGTATGTCTTATTTCGATGTACCTACTTCTTTGAAATTCTAGTCAAGTACAGATTGTTTGAAAATACTAGTTGCTCGCCGCTCTTCGTTAGCATTCTCTTCCGAAAATTAAAACTTAGTAAACTTAATCACTTTTTGAGTAGAGCCGATTTGGGAGCCGAGTTGACTGCGTGGCTATAAAAAGAAATGCCCAAATTAGGAGAGGTTACTGTACAACGAATTATATCTGGCGCGTGCTTCACGGATTCGGCCTGGAGAAAGAAAACTACCGAGACTGATACTTTATTATTTATTATAAAAAATAAAGACAGTAGTGAAAACTTATTTGTTTCCAATTTAAAAAAAACAATAAATAAATACATGCACATAAAGTTAATACAGATTTCTCAATGTTCAAAAGTAAATAAATAATAGTTATAATTAAATAAAGAAAATAAAATTTCACGGCAAAATGTGTGCATGGAATTTGCTTAAAAAAATAAGTTTTCACTTCAAAAATAATAAACTTTTGTAAGTCGTAAACTATTGTACAAATATCATTATTAACTTTATACCAATTGTTGTCTGAGTCCTTCATATTGTTGAAGAAATGCGACATAAATTTTTCACCATTAGTAACATGCAACAAAAATTCTACACACTTTAAATATTACACTGATCATATACAATAACATATGCGTATTAAATTAATCTACCCTTAAATAAAGTACTAAATACAAACTGTACACATACACCATATTATTTTATTATTATGATACGTAATAATAAAAATGTAATTATTGGAACAATGTACTCCTTATTGGACAGCAAACATGATCGATGACGACTGGAGCCGAGTAAACCCGATTCAGCGTCACCATCCCGAGCGTGACGTTCAGAAAGAACGCGAAATGCGCTTAAAAAAGTTTTCACTTAAAAAATTATATCAATACTACGCCTCCTTTATTAATCCTATTTTTAATCTTTGTAGGAAAGATATACACCACACCCTTTAGTTATGATAAATAGATCTCGTGTAGATGTCTACGCATATTTTTACCAGTTTGTATTTCGAAATGAAGAAGTTCAAGAGGAAATAATAATAAATATTTACCATTGCGTTCTTCTAATCGGTAAGGATTGTATGAATGGATACAGGATTGGCTTTCTCCTGTACAATATATGTACATATTATCACAGACGCGTGGCTATGGAGGACTTACAATTATTTAAGTTTTATTAATTACACAAAGTCACTGGATACGATTTTAATCGGAGCACCGTTATTAAATTCACTCTAAATGTTTCTAGAATATTTCACTCACTAATTCATTAAATTCATTGTAGAATTGTTGTTGAACTTTTTATCACTCTTAACTTATCTTTCTTGGCTCAAGCTCCTGACTTTGCTTTCGTAGTCCAATGGCACTGACTTCCCATATACTGATTTACGTTACTTAACTTGCTCAGGTTCACACTAGAAAATGTCTCACCTGTCGGTAGGTACTTTCTTGATTCACTATCACTGGATACATACGCGCTGGCCACGATTTGTGTGTCGCGCTTGTTAATACATCTCTGTTACACTGGCTACGCAGTAGCCGGTCGCTTTCTCGATCTTTCGACAGTGCGACATTCATTCTGATTTTACCATCTCGTGTCAATAACTAGTACTAAATTAACCAAAACTTTTACACAAAGATTTCATCGTTTTCAAGTATCCAAAAATATTTATATTATTTTTTACGGCAATTTCGCCAAATTCTTCGCCAGATTGCGGTAATAAAGTTAAAGATAGATTTTTATTAAATTAAATCCTAGTGTGAAAACTTCCGTCGCACGATGCGCGCGCATTTCGTTGCGTGACTAAAATTTTAAAATACTTCAAAAATGTTGACCGAATACAGTCACGGTTCTCTATGGTCGCCGACCGCGTCAAACGCGTGAAGTTATCAACGACCGACGTTTGCGCTAATTATAGAATTTAGGTTCGCGTCCTCTGAGCGCCAGTAAGTCGCGTTATTAATAAAACGTCCGAAAATGCAACGGCGGTGCAACAGCGTGATATAACACGGCTCTCTCCATATAGGGGCAGGCAGAGGAGGGGCGTGGCCTGGAAATACTCTCGGCGGGAGAGACAAAGGATTTGTAGAGACTTGTACACTTGTACACCTGTCAAACTGACGTGCTTCTAATAAATATTTAGACCGCGAGCTGAAGCTGTGAGCGCCAGCGTTAGTAGTGGACATTGTTACGTAGAGAATTATGCATTGTTTCTGCTTTTTATGTCTTACTAGCCGTACCCGCGCGGCTTCGCACGCATAGACTTTTAGTACACTGTTTGGGTCGTCATAGAACTTTCGCGAACCTTCTGGAACATTTTCCTTCCAGAACTTTCAAGAAATTTATCGAATGTACAGGAACCTTCTAGACACACCGACACATTTCGCCACTCAGTTTAGAACCTTATAGAACTTTCAGGAATTTTCTAGAACCTTCTCCTTCCAGAACTCCTTCTAGAGCAGGTTTTTCCGGAACCTTCTAGACCCACCGACACAGTCAGCGCGCCTATTTTGAAACAATCTGAAGCATTTGCGGCTTTGTGCCTGGTTATGGAGAAAACTTGGCGGGTAGGGAAACACGGGTTTCTTTTTATATATATATATATATTGATTATTATTTTATACCTCAACATAAGATGGTCACCTGGTAGCGTTTCTGATGTACATTGTTACACAGAGAATTATGCTCTATTGTCTTTTTATACAGGGTGTATCAGAGCTAGTCCACAATACTTTACAGGTGAATTCCTGCCTTGATTATAAATCGAAAATATTCAAGCAACCATGACCATTAATAGTTATGGAGTTATGCAATATCAGTTTGTTTTTTTCCAAAATTTCTGATTTATTTTTTACATTACTTGAAGTATCATTACAGTAACTTATATCGATTACGAAAAATTCATTCCTTCCAATAAAAGTTAAATAAAATAATAAAAACCCTGAAAGATTTCCAATTGGAATGTTTTGCAAAAAATAAGTCAGTAATATTGAAAAAATGCAAACTTTGATTGCATGTCATAGCATTTTATATGAAGAAATCTATAAATTTAAGAACATTACTTGATAATAATAACAAGATTTATACCCTATCCCTGAGGTCATTATGCTATATTCATAATGTGTCTCATTCATATGCAAATTTAGCTTCACATAAGATATTAATTTTTCATGCAAGTCATATCATTTTATATGGAGAAATCTGTAAATTTAAGAAGATTACTTTATCATAGTATCAAGATTAAAATATCCTACCCTTGAAGTTCATTGTAGTTTCTAATTTTATTGATTTTACATACAAACCTAAGTTTTACTATAACTTATTTTCAATTCATGAATTCATGAACCTTCCTTTTAGTCATATTTAAATGGGCTTTATACTCTTTTCACACATACCTTAAGTTTTCTATTTACAATCCATTTTATTTTATTTTTATTTTCTCACACAAACCTTAAGTTTCGTCTTATCTAAATTTTATTCTTTTCACACAAACCTTAAGTTATTATTAACAATTATCTTTTAAGTCATAAATGATGCGAGACACATAACAAAAACAAATAGGCTTGAATAAATCATATAGATTTACTGTGACCTGTGAACTCACCGGGAATCGAAGCCGGATCCCTCGACGTGAGAACTCTGCATCATGTTCACTGGCATATGTTAATTTTTATAATTTTTATAATTAATAAATATAATTTATAACATTTATTAATTTAAAGCGTAAAAATAAATAGAGATGCTAACGTGGAATATGTGACGCTTGCATAATGAAAAAAGGACTAACTTGTTGGTATCCTGGAATGGGGCTCAAACCATCAACTACCGGATCATTCGGCGACAGTGATATACTCCAAATATACTTCAACAATTTACTTTTAATCATTTAATAGTTGCAATAATTTCAATTCAATATAAAATAATATATTTTATTTGTCTTCTTAACCTTACCGAAGTTTGTGCAGTCCCACATGTTCCATATAAGAATACATACATTAAATTATCATACATGCGATATACAGAAGTATAAGATGATTTAAATATATAAATAAAAATTATTACATGCAGGTACATAAAAGGTAAAATATAACAAGGAATAAGGTATATAGCAAGAATTATTCAAATAAATAGGGCGTATATACAGAGTAAGAAAGATATAGTGCGAAGCGAAGAGTGAGTAATACAGCAATATTTCGCTATATATATATACTCGTAATTAATCTTATGTGACGTTTTAGTACATTCTGAGATATACGAATAAGTTTTAAAAAATAATTGCACAGACTAGATTTATAAAAAATATTTTAAATAATTACTAGACAGACTTTCCAGATGAACGGCAATGTTTTTTTTAGTATATTCGAGATTTCGTTCAAATTCATGGCTAAAAAAAAACGAAATTACAACGCAAACAAGGTTCGCGCCCTACTTCACGCCCTAAGCAACTCTAGCGCCATTTCTACCACCACCTCTCCGTGGACCGTCAAAAATATACTATATACCCTAGGGCGTCGCGTATACTAGGTATACTAAGAAGCGAGGCATTTCGAGTTCCGTGATTTTTCACGGGTGTACGGATAGTTAAATATAATGAAATACATTGTTATAGCGAGTAAATTCGAGTGAATTTACTTAATTCTGGCTGCAGTTTGGTAGATAGAATAAAGAAAGGATTGCTGTGGTCAGGTGGAACGTATAAGAAGAGGATGGTTAAGAAACTATATGGGGCGAGTGTTGAAAGCAGCAGAAACAGAGATCGTCCGCGAAATACCTGGCAAGATTAGACACAAGAAATATTGGAGATCTGCCCTGTTAAAAGCTTCAATGATCGTAGAGCTTGCATGTGAAGATATATAAATGTGATTGAAAAGTAGTATGCAAAGATAGAAGAATGTGTTGTTCGTCTGTCCGTCTGTCCGTCTGTCCGTCTGTCCGTCTGTCCGTCTGTCCGTCTGTCCGCCTGTCCGCCTGTCCGTCTGTCCGTCTGTCCGTCTGTCCGTCTGTCCGTCTGTCCGTCTGTCCGTCTGTCCGTCTGTCCGTCTGTCCGTCTGTCCGTCTGTCCGTCTGTCCGTCTGTCCGTCTGTCCGTCTGTCCGTCTGTCGTCTGTCCGTCCGTCCGTCTGTCCGTCGTCCGTCCTCTGTCCGTCCCGTCCGTCTGTCCGTCTGTCCGTCTGTCCGTCTGTCCGTCTGTCCGTCTGTCCGTCTGTCCGTCTGTCCGTCTGTCCGTCTGTCCGTCTGTCCGTCTGTCCGTCTGTCCGTCTGTCCGTCTGTCCGTCTGTCCATCTGTCCGTCAAATTAAACGACCGGAGTTGAGGATTGAACTCCGGGCCAGCAAACCCGAACCGGCCGCTCTACGTACGTTGCTACGTCCACCTCTCCGTGGAGCGCCAAAATTACTATAATGAAGTTATGGACGTTACACGAAGTTACGACAGACGAACGGACGGACAACAAAACTATTATAATTGGGATTACTTCATAATTAGGTTTGTACATTCTAACGCGGCATAACCCATTTTTGAGTGCAGAAAATGGTGCACTTTTGTGCACATATTTTTTCTCTGCAAAATTTACTGCCCATACGAGTTTATAGTCCGCACAAACAAAAGTACAATTAGAGGGAACGTTGGTCAGGAGAGGGTTAATCTTCGGAGTTGATGACCAGGCCCTTCAGGACGAAAGTTACACCTCTAGGGCCCTGGACCCTGGACACTCTTCGCCCGTCTTCCAAGCAAACGAGAAGCAGTAATTGACGTTGATGGTAACTACGCTCCTGACTGATGCCAATTACGTTGTCTGTCCGTCCGTCCGTCGTAATTTCCGTAACTTCTTTGTAGTAATATTTTTTCTGTTTTTTGTTTTTTTTTCTTCTTTATAGTAAATTTTATTTTCTTTATTTTTCTATTTATAAATAAATAAATACCTATTTCTTTAGAAATATACCAAAAATACCGCCATTTTTGACGGGTTGCAGCTAGTACATAATATATTCTGTTTTCAGGTATATATTACATTCTTTTTTGGTTATGAAACCAACCTAATACATGTGAAATAATTAGTGAATACCTGAATTAAATAAGGCACTAAGTTTCAGGTCATAAAAATAAATAGTAATTTTGTAAAAATAGTCTCCGCGGTAATAGCCAACACCATAAATAAAAATCAAAAGCAAAGCAGAACTAGCACATATTATCGGGTGTGTTTTGTCTATAAAAGGCACCCCTTCTTATGACGTACTTTTACATGTTTGGTCATCTCCTAAAGAATAAGTATGCAAAAATTGAGTCAGATTAGTATAGATTTGTATAGAGAATATAAAAAAAATATATAAAAATATATATGACGATACAGGAAGTTACGGAGAGACAAGAAAATTTTTTATATTATGATTATTATGATTTTTATAAGAATAAATGTGTATCTTACTGTTTTATTGGCTTGTAGTTACTGTTTCCATATACTTTATATATAATTATGTACCAGGACACAATTATTAAGATGTCTATTTACTAATTTTTATATTCTGTTACTTACTTTTGTACTATTGCTTTTAAATTATTTTTTTTCTCGCACTTTAATTCTAATGTTTACATACCTTCTTATTTTAATGTGTAATTTATAATAGGTATATGGTTTATTTGTATGCTATGTTATGTGAAAAATATTATGGTATACTATGATTAACTTTGCCTGTCTCGACACAGATTTTTTCTAGTGAGACAGGCATAGTGCAACCAAAATCTGTACAGTTTTAATGTAGAAATAAAAACAAACGTTGAAATATTTAATTGAAAACTTATTATACATAAAATGAAATAAATAATGAAATTAAAATAAAGTGTCCCATCTCTATCGTTTTTATTTTTTATCAAATATAGTATTTATTTTATTTTCTTTACCATTTACAAACTTCTTACTGGACACTTTTGACTTTCTGGGAACTATATCTATATATATGATATACTATATATATATATATATATATTAATATATATTAGGTCCTTAAAACAATAAGGAAAGTTGGCGTGTTGGCCTGATACTGGCAAATTTGATCTCAAATATCTTCTCTTTGGTTAGGAATTCCAAATCCAAATTTATACAGCTTTTTACTCATTTATTTGTGTTTTGAAAATTATAATTCATTTGTTTTTTCCTCAATTGTTTTTTTCTTTGCGTCACTCAGTTTACAAAATGAAAAACTTGAAATATCGCGTTATTTACGAGTACGAGTTCCACCGTGGCACCAGTGCTGCAGAAACGGCTCGAAGGATTAATGATGTGTATGGCAACGGTGCTGCAAAAGAAAACACAGTGCGTTTTTGGTTCCAACGTTTTCGTTCTGGAAATTTCGACCTGCAGAACAATCCCCGTGGACGGCCGGAGACCAAAGTTGATAATGAAGAATTGAAGGCTATTGTGGAAGCGGATCCATCGCAAACCACATCCGAGTTAGCTGCAGGCTGCTGTGTTAGTGATAAAACTGCTTTAATCCACTTGAAGCAAATTGGTAAGGTGAAAAAGCTTGAAAGGTGGGTACCTCACGAATTGAGTGAAGCAAATCAACACACGCGCGTTGACTGCTGCGTTGCATTACTCAACCGACACAATAATGAAGGGATTTTAAATCGAATCATTACCTGTGATGAAAAGTGGATCTTGCACGATAATCGGAAGCGCTCATCGCAATGGCTGAACCCTGCCGAACCAGCCAAACCATCCCCAAGCGAAAATTGACTCCAAAAAAGTTACTTGTGAGCGTTTGGTGGACTAGTGCTGGTGTCGTTCACTACAGCTTTCTTAAATCTGGCCAGACGATTACGGCATATGTCTATTGTCAGCAACTGCAAACCATGATGGAAAAGAAAGCTGCTAAACAACCGAGGCTGGTTAATCGCTCTAGGCCACTGCTGCTTCATGATAACGCTAGACCACACACTGCACAACAGACGGCTACCAAATTAGAGGAGCTTCAATTGGAATGTCTAAGACATCCACCGTACTCTCCGGACCTTGCCCCAACAGATTACCATTTTTTTCGAAATTT